>JAXCGZ010001996.1:10000-12500 GCA_037179515.1 Halocaridina rubra | reverse complement strand
TTATTATTATTATTATTCATAACTATAGGGACATACATGAAAAATACAGTTTAAACTTAACTCAAGAACGGATATCCAATATTGATATACTACTTTAAAAACAATTAACATATTTCTTAAACATATTTTCTTTTCAGGTCATCACTGAGTTTTGAATCCTAGTAAATAGAGGAGCCCCTAACAATTAGCTTGTCTCGAACACAGATCAACGTGAAAACAAAATGGTGTTAGACGAAGAGAGCCTGGAAAAGAATGGGGTATTCGTCTTTTGCAAGCCATCTTGGGAGAGGAAATATGGACATATATTTGTCTCCTTCAGCATTGGTTTAGTTTTAGCTCTGGTGCTAAAACAGGTTGTCAACAGAAACAAGGAGAGACTGCAAGCTTCCAATGTTGCTTGGGTAAAAAACTTCCTTTGGATTGCCACACCAAGCATGGCATTTTTAGGAACAATTTCTCATTTCTATGAAATGACGCTCAACTTTCCCTCTTTTCTTAATTGTGCCACATTTCTAGACGAAGAACTCACACCTTATGCCGTTGCTAAGTATGTTACTTTCACGGCACATGTTTTCTTTGTGGTGAGGGCATTCATATTGTGGACTGTAACTCGGTATGTTGAAGTGATAGCGACTGTACTAAATGTTGCCTTGCTTGTCCAGGATATTATAGGTATAATTAAAAATGAACACATTTCAGCTTTTCAGTTTTTGTTTATGTATAACTATTACTGTCCAGAAATGAGAAATGCTGTAATGAAGATTGGAGAGAAAGTCTTTCATTCTCATAAATACCAATTCAAGCTAGTGGTGTACCTTTACGTTGTTACTGTACTCTTAGGAGGTTGCCTACGTGCGGCTGAAGAATGGGAAACGAATGACTACTACCATCCAGATACTGAGGGCTCAATAACACCAATGAAATCCAGTTGGTCGTACGCATACTGGACAATAATAACTATTTCAACAGTTGGCTTTGGAGATTTAACACCATCTACTATAAAAGGCCAATTTGTAATCTTGGTGACTATTGCAATCTTTGTCGCTTGGTTTAATAGTCTTGCTCATAACTTACAAGAAGACTTAGAAGAACAGGTGCCTTTCCATAGGCACAAATCAAAAAGTTGTCTTCTAATTGGGGGTAGAAATGAGGATCAGCTATCTAACTTCAAGGACTATGGTAAAAATAAGGATATCACTGGTCATAGATTAGAGTCTGTCTTTGTGCATGTGACCCCAAGTGATACAGGCGTCTCAGGGATTGTTCGAAATCTTGGGATGAAGCCAATCGAATCACCTACTAAAGAAGAGGTGATAATCTCTAACGCATGTCCAGGAAAGCCAGGTGATACAGTGTTTTTCCTTCAAGACCCATTCCTGGACCCAGACGAATCTGATTTACACACACTTGATCTCATACGGCTGCTGAAGGGTAAAGCCAGTGATGCAGTGCTATATGTTGAAATGGCTAAGTACAAACACCAAAAGTTAATTAGGGAAATCAGTAACTGGAATAATGCCGCCGGAGACACGTGTATATCTTATGAGTACATGGCAGCACATATTCTTGCACTTTCTGTTAACACAAGACTCACACCCTTTTTCATTGGACATGGATTTGAAAAATTATTTACAGGCCGTATTGAGCGCCATCATGAGAAGTTTACTAAAGCTGTGCATCACGAGTATACTCAAAGTGGAAACTTACTTCTTGGGGCTATCACTGATGATGGTGAAATTTTGATAAACCCCATTAAAACACAATCAACCTGGTCTCATATCTTGCTAGAATCGGAGCAAGAGCACATGTACCTGCCCACTGAGGATGTACAGTCGCAACATATATACAGCAAAAATAGTACTAAAAGTAAGGAAAAGGCCATGATACAACCAATCACCATCTCCCAAATTTCAGTTAAAAACGGAGTGAGTGATGCACTGAATCAAGCTCTAGAGTGTCACGGTTTCACTTTGACCTCATATGATGCTGTTGCCTATATCCAGGTATCTAAGATACACAAGGATGATGCTGCAGATAACACCTGGGAATTCCTGGACGCCATGCAAGACATAGGAGAGGTGCCCTTAGTCTCAACACTGGAACATACACATGACATATGCCACGGTGGTATTGATAACTGTAAGTGTGGTATATATAACATTTCAAAGTTGATTACCAAACTACTGGTACTGGCTCACAAAGAACGCTCTAAGTACAAATTCTGGATGAAATTGATTGAGGGGAATTACTTAGAAGCAGCGGAAATAAAACAAGCTTGTGTTTATAGAGATCTATTTGCTCATCTGGTTAACTCTCAGAAAATCCCAATAGCTGTTGAGGTAACGGGCGAAGGAGGCAGGCAAGTGCCTGTAGTGCATCCTCCACCATTTCTTAAGCTCCAGCAAGGGGATATAGTTCTATATGTGAAGAAATTAAGCACAGATGTGAGGGAATAATGCAGATGTTAATTTCTTTAATATTAACTAGTGTATTAGGTTGT
>JAXCGZ010001996.1:0-5000 GCA_037179515.1 Halocaridina rubra | reverse complement strand
TCTAGCTTCGAGTGATGGTAAGTCTAATTCCCTCAGCCTCTCATCATAACTGTGATTACGCATTTCTGGAACCTGTTTCGTGGCATGTCTCTGAACTTTTTCCAGCGTAACTATGTGCTTTTTCAAGTGCGGATTCCAAAATGGGGCTGCATATTCAAGCTTTTACCTCTGGCTAGTACAGTGGTAATGCGCTGGCTGAGGTCGACAGATCGGTTCCCGTCCAAGACCGAGACTAAGCTGTTCATTGGGAGGTTACTGTTGTGGCTGGGCACCACAGTGGGGGGTTAGGGCTTGCCCCGGCTGATGTTCTGAGGAGCATCTCTGTTGGATATAGGAAATGAAACCCAGCAACCTTTTACCTTTACCTTTACATAAATATTTCTGAACATTTCCTAGTCCATGTGCTTGAAGGCTACTCATACATTTGCTAAGAAAACATATGCTGCCCTTGCTATGCCATTTATATGCGTTTCTGGAGACAAATCAGCCAGTATGTTTACTCCTAGATCTCTACCTTTCTCTGTCTCTTGAAGTTTTACTCCTGTCATTAAGTAGTCAAGCTTGGCCCTTCTTGCACATGTACCCATTCTCATTACCTTACATTTTGAAGTATTGAATTTCAGTAGCCACTTTTCTGACCACTCATGGAGACTATTTAGATCTTCCTGAGGGTTTCTACCGTTGTTCTCGTTTCCTACTTTCTTCACAATCTTTGCATCATCTGCAAACATATTCATGAATGAATTTACAGACCCTGGTAGGTCATTTACATATACAAGGAACAAAAGTGGCCCTAAAACTGAACCCTGTGGAACTCCACTACGAACTCTTCTCCATTCAGACACTGTCTTACTCTAACCCTCTGTTCTCTTCCTTCAAAGTATGTTTTTATCCATTTCAAGACATTTCCACCTATTCTTGCCATTGCTTGCAGCTTCCTAATAAGTCTCCCATGTGGGACAGTGTCAAATGCTCTCTGGAAGTGTGTGATTACCTAATTGTGATTACCTAATTGTGTTTACGGGAAAGAGCCCAAAGCTCGTATCTTCCCGTCTCCTCATCGGTTCCATTTTATACTTAGTGATACTTATCATACCTGTCCTTAAAATTATGGATTGAGATAGCATTAACTACCTCCTCGCTTAGCCAACTCCAATTATCAACTACTCTTACACTGAAAAAGTATTTTCTTACATCCTGCAAAGAAGTTTTCTTTGTGTGATTACCTAATTGTGATTACCTAATTGTGTTTACGGGAAAGAGCCCAAAGCTCGTATCTTCCCGTCTCCTCATCGGTTCCATTTTAGACTTAGTGATACTTATCATACCTGTCCTTAAAACTATGGATTGAGATAGCATTAACTACCTCCTCGCTTAGCGAATTCCAATTATCAACTACTCTTACACTGAAAAAGTATTTCCTTACATCCTGCGAAGAAGTTTTCTTACGAAGCTTCAAACTATGACCTCTAGTTCTAGAGCCAGCCATATCAAAATATCCATCCCTATCCACTCTATCATAACCATGAAGGAATTTAAAGACTGTCACCATATCCCCCCTCACTCTTCTAGCTTCGAGTGATGGTAAGTCTAATTCCCTCAGCCTCTCATCATAACTGAGATTGCGTATTTCTGGCACCAGTTTCGTGGCATGTCTTTGAACTTTTTCAAGCTTAGTTATGTGCTTTTTCAAGTGCGGATTCCAAAAGGGGGCTGCATATTCGAGTTTTGGCCTCACATAGGTTGTGTGTGTGTGTGTGTGTGTGTGTGTGTGTGTGTGTGTGTGTGTGTGTGTGTGTGTGTGTGTGTGTGTGCGTATACTTACCAAGACTGTCTTCACTTCGTGGATCCTTCGAGCGAAGAATCACGTCATATGAGGAATCATCATCATCATCATCACTAAATGAGATGAAACCTGGCATGGCTTTCAACGAAATCTCTTCTACTGCTAACATCCTTTCTTTCCCAACCTGCGAATCGAAATTGGCCGGATTCTAGAAGTGAGATTGTGATTTACACGAAAATTAATGCTTCTGCTTGCCACAGGACTAGATAGTAATAAACTTTATTTCCATTTCAATACAATGGGTATTCGTCAGCCAGGGCAAGCCCCAACCCCCCACTGTGGTGTCCAACCACAGCAGTTCCTGCCAGTAAACAGCTTAAACTCTCGGTCTTGGACGGGAACCGATCTTTCGACCTCGTGAATGCGAAGCCAGCGCGTTACCACTGTACTAGCCAGCAGAGAGATTATGAGCTCAGATAAGAGGCTATTTCTTTTTTCTTTTACTTTAGAAAGAGGTAAAAATTTTCCTTCCATTACCATTATACAGAACAAAAGATGGCCACATTTTTTTTAAAGAGACGTTGTGCTTTATATGAGAATAAATGGTTCTGCGTACCACAGTACTATATAAAGATTCTATTAACACCGAACATTCTGCCGATTTTGTTACTTATCACCTGTTATCCCATCACCACTGACATATCACAACACTCCCCATCTATTTCACATATCATAATGTCTCATTGATACAATATTCTTAGCTCGTCCCAATGTCACACACATAAAAAATAAAGAAATATTTATTTTTCCTCTTACTTTAATATCACAGGTGAACGTTTTGATTCCTCTTGAACTCAATCATAATAAGATGCTCTTTAAAGGCAGTTATAAGATGAGAATTGGAGGCATTTGTGGTGAGTTGTTCATTGACACTACCAAGTTCAAAATGTCTTCCTGCTAATTTGAATTTAACCGCATATGGCTTGGCCGAGTAGAACCCTAACCAGCGTGCTTTGGAGTCATCTACTGGTACAGAGAGGTGGCGCTTCGAGTCCTTCCTCCACACACGCATATCTGCAATATGAGATAAGAGAATTTAATTTTTTGTGGCTATGCAGATCAAAATGGGTGGTAATGGGCACAATGTGAACAAAAATTATCCTCATCATTAATATAATTCATTATATGCATTGCATATTGATCAACTACAGATTGGATTCAACGTGGAAATATTTCCCTCATCGAATGTTGATCAAATTTAGATTAACCATTGGATAAACAGTGGAAACATTATCCTCATCATTAAAAAAAATAATTATATACTTATCAAATACAGATTAAGCAGAATTATCTAATACTAACCAGATTTGCAATTGACCGTACAATTGCTCCCTTGTACGTGCACGAAGCTAATCGAAAAATCCACAGAAATATTTTTGAATAAGCTTTCGATATTGTTCGGGTACCTAAGGGTGTACGTGAATTCTATATCCATATCATAATCGACCCAACCACCAGATATAGAAACATTAATTCTCTATGTAAACACTTCATGATTTTCTCTGATTTTTCGAAATTCAACGTGGTCTTTGTTTACATGTATTGCGTCATATGTAACTGAGATTGCATAGTCTTCAAACTCCATCTTGATTGTCACGTGTTCGTCATGTCTATTGTGGGAGAACCAAGAGCTTATGAGGTAATTGGGTCATCAATGCTTTAGCTTCCAATACGAATTTGGCACACACTCTGAAATAATAACAACAATGACAATGGTAATAATAATAATAATAATAATAATAATAATAATAATAATAATAATATTAATAATAATAATAATAATAATAATAAAAATAATAATAATGATAATAATAATACTACATACATACATACATACATACATATATATGTGTACATACATACAAACACAATGACGGCCATCCACCTTACAAGGGGTGGCCGAGTCAAAGAACACACGTTCACCAGAGACTAATATACCTCGATTACTCCTCTTAACTCCCTAGGAATAATGATAATAATAATAATAATGATAATAATAATGATAATAATAATAATAATAATAATAATAATAATAATAATAATAATAATAATAATAATAATATTCACGCATAATATGAATGAATGACTTAATTTTTTCTCTCTATTTGGTATTTTTCTGCACTGCAAGGGTAAAAAAAATAATTTTTAAGACTCTAAATATGGAATAATAACCCATGGAAGGTTCAAACAAAGAAAAATAATGAAAACAAACAAACAAATATACAAACAAAACAAATAAGTTCTCTTGAATATATCTCTTTATAGCCTTTATTGGATGTTTGCCGATTTATGTGTAACTACTCGAATGGGGGTGGACACAGACAAGTTGGAGCTGGGGAATGAAGGTTGGATGGCCTTCCATTGTACACAAAAATGGAGATAAAATGTTTGTTTGTTTGTTCTCAACGCCGTGCAGTGGGTTTGAACACGGGTTTATCGCTTCTAAAGTCAAGCGCTCTAACCACTGCGATACAGCTGTCCCCTTTTAATATCTTTCAGTGATCATTCATATGATTCTTAACCTCATAATTCCATTACCTAACTCTGCTTGCAGCGAAAGAACTTGATAATAGGAAGTCAGTATCACCAAAATAAGGATAAATTTCCTGTGCGCCCCCCCCCCCATTCTGGGGTTCGATACAAAACAATGATCAGTGAGAGTTATGTGTCAGCAAATCTTTAATTTCAAAAGCATGAAATACTCTGTAATACCACAATTCAGTTAATTATGTAGCACCAATTCTTTATTTTCAGTAGTATATAACTGCAAAATCACTCTTAGGCCAAGATATGTATCACCAAGTATCAAAGGGATGAAACCCTGCGACACAACTATTCTGTCAAAATATGTATCACCAAGTCTTCACTTTCAAAAACAAGCAAGACTGTAGTATCACTGTTCAATCGAATTATGTATTACCAAGTTTTAAATATCAGTGGCATAAAACACCCAACCACTTGGCCCCACCGCTATTCAGTCAAGCAAGTGTAAAAAAATGTGGATTTCTAATCAAATAAGTGCAAGAAAAGTGGACTCCCTTTGGACTTCAAGTGCAACAATTACAGCTGAACTCTCAAATCGAAGTGTTTCAGCAGATAATACAATAAAAACAAGTGTGATTCATGAGAAAAAACTGTGACGTAATATGTGACG
>JAXCGZ010001995.1:140000-142500 GCA_037179515.1 Halocaridina rubra | reverse complement strand
ATATATATATATATATATATATATATATATATATATATATATATATATATATATATATATATATATATATATATATATATATATATATATATATATATATATATATATATATATATATATATATATATATATATATATATATATATATATATATATATATATATATATATATATATATATATATATATATATATATATATATATATATATATATATATATATATATATATATATATATATAATATATATATATATATATATATATATATATATATATATATATATATATATATATATATATATATATATATATATATATATATATATATATATATATATATATATATATATATATATATATATATATATATATATATATATATATATATATATATATATATATATATATATATATATATATATATATATATATATATATAATATATATATATATATATATATATATATATATATATATATATATATATATATATATATATATATATATATATATATATATATATATATATATATATATATATATATATATATATATATATATATATATATATATATATATATATATATATATATATATATATATATATATATATATATATATATATATATATATATATATATATATATATATATATATATATATATATATATATATATATATATATATATATATATATATATATATATATATATATATATATATATATATATATATATATATATATATATATATATATATATATATATATATATATATATATATATATATATATATATATATATATATATATATATATATATATATATATATATATATATATATATATATATATATATATATATATATATATATATATATATATATATATATATATATATATATATATATATATATATATATATATATATATATATATATATATATATATATATATATATATATATATATATATATATATATATATATATATATATATATATATATATATATATATATATATATATATATATATAATATATATATATATATATATATATATATATATATATATATATATATATATATATATATATATATATATATATATATATATATATATATATATATATATATATATATATATATATATATATATATATATATATATATATATATATATATATATATATATATATATATATATATATATATATATATATATATATATATATATATATATATATATATATATATATATATATATATAATATATATATATATATATATATATATATATATATATATATATATATATATATATATATATATATATATATATATATATATATATATATATATATATATATATATATATATATATATATATATATATATATATATATATATATATATATATATATATATATATATATATATATATATATATATATATATATATATATATATATATATATATATATATATATATAATATATATATATATATATATATATATATATATATATATATATATATATATATATATATATATATATATATATATATATATAATATATATATATATATATATATATATATATATATATATATATATATATATATATATATATATATATATATATATATATATATATATATATATATATATATATATATATATATATATATATATATATATATATATATATATATATATATATATATATATATATATATATATATATATATATATATATATATATATATATATATATATATATATATATATATATATATATATATATATATATATATATATATATATATATATATATATATATATATATATATATATATATATATATATATATATATATATATATATATATATATATATATATATATATATATATATATATATATATATATAATATATATATATATATATATATATATATATATATATATATATATATATATATATATATATATATATATATATATATATATATATATATATATATATATATATATATATATATATATATATATATATATATATATATATATATATATATATATATATATATATATATATATATATATATATATATATATATATATATATATATATATATATATATATATATATATATATATATATATATATATATATATATATATATATATATATATATATATATATATATATATATATATATATATATATATATATATATATATATATATATATATATATATATATATATATATATATATATATATATATATATATATATATATATATATATATATATATATATATATATATATATATATATATATATATATATATATATATATATATATATATATATATATATATATATATATATATATATATATATATATATATATATATATATATATAATATATATATATATATATATATATATATATATATATATATATATATATATATATATATATATATATAT
>JAXCGZ010001995.1:115000-135000 GCA_037179515.1 Halocaridina rubra | reverse complement strand
ATTTAGAAATTTGGGTTATGTGATTCCTCCAAGACAAGTTAGTGGATATATATTTTCCTAATAAGTTGATAGAATTAAAAGGGTAAATTTCGTTAGTTTCGAAGACAATAGGGTTATCAAGAGAAGAAGAAGATAAAGAGATAGCCAGAAACCACGTCTTGGAGACATTGAATTTAACTAAATTTTGAGTATACCACTCATATACCCTCTGCAAATCGGAGTTGAGAGTAGAAGAAAGAGTGATATGAAACCGATTACGAGTAGCAGATGATTTTGAGAAGAAAAGGCAGAGGAGAAGTGAAGAGAAAAATCGTCAGCAAAGGCGTGAAGAAGAGAGGAAGATGGGTATTTTAGAAGATCATTGATGAAGAGAAGGAATAGAGTTGGAGAAAGAACAGTGCCATCTGGAACACCACTGGTAACAAAGAAAGGGCTAGATGTCGCACCATCAACAACTACAGATATAAAATGGTTAGAAAGACTAAACTTGCAATTAGAGACCAGAGAGAAGGGTAAAGCCATAGTTTTTTTCTTTTTTTAATGAAAACTCCATTTTTCCTAAAAGAAACTATATAATATAAGAACGACAGGTTACTTTACAGTAACGCTACCCGTTACAGGTTTCTTATACAATTTCCTTTACTACTAGCTTATAACTTCGTCATATATGAGAAGTTTCTAGCAGCTTACAGTCAAAATTTTAAGGCAAGAACAATAACTACCAAGTATCCCCTCCATAGCGGGTTATTTTAAGTGAAGCAAGTGTTTCGTCTGTGCTTAAGAGTACTAACAACACAACCTATTGTCGGGGTAACCAACTTTATGCATTTGATACGAGTTTAACGGTATCAATACACCACTAAAAAGTGAACGAAGAACTACTCAAGCATGGGCATTTATCCAAATTACAGGTGAATGGCCTGTGAGTTTAGTTATTTCTGGTGAATGTGGCCAAGAGAGTGCAACGTCACGTCTCCCTTCTTATCAAACTCCAATCCAAAGGTAACGTAGCATAGACAAAAATTTGTATTGAAATTGTAATAACACATCTTCAATAATATCGAATCTTTAAACTGACGGTACTTACTACGGTATTATTACACCATTGCACTGTATCCGAATGGTTAGAATACTCAACTCGGGCGTTGACTGATTCACTATCGAGCCCATCGTGGAGTGTTAGGAATGACATCCAGCCTTAATTTCCTAGTCACACTATTGGTCTCCCCAATAATTGGTATTAATAATGCCAAAACGTAAACGCATAGGGGATTAGATTAGTTAGTGTTAGGTTAGGCTACTAATCCCCCGGGGATTTTGACAAATTTCATAATAAATAAAAGGAAAAACTTCCTTCCCCTTCCCCATACCTAGAATTCGTAAAGAAATGTCAATAGTGCAATTATACTTAATCTGATGTAATTTCCTATTTTGAGGATGTTCCATTTTGGCAAATACACCGATATTGCAACGTAATTACAGTATTCCTGATGAAAGCAAACGCCTTAGATGAAATGCATTTGTTTGCGATTACGTTGCCAGTATTTGAAATATGCTATCATTTTTTTTTATGAATCTCAAATCAGAAACGTTCACCACTGAACTTCCTTTAATACTGAAGAAATCCGATACTTATTGCCATCAGTAAGAATTTTAATAAGTTATGGAATTATTTATTAGATCTATTCCTTGTTTCATTTACTTCTGTTACGATTTGTGCCTTGAAATAGGCGATGTATGTACTGGAAAACTATCCTTGAGAATTGGTTTAAGCCTTCACGTAGTAAAGTTATGTGAATTTTTTAAATGGTACCCCCCCCCCACACCCATCCAATTCTTCTAGAGTAGGTTATGTAGTTTCAGGATCGTATGACCCTACCCCTTACCCCATATTTCGAGATCATGGAAAAACTAGATAGTATTAACGATTAAACTGTTATATTAGTTATTATGAGTTCCATTTAGAGAGTCAACCCCTAGGTGGCTTGTAGCCTTCTCTAGAGACTAAGATAAGGAGGAAAGGTTAGTGGATTTCACTGTGTTGTGATTTTAAAGAGATCTAATGGCAAACCAAATACTTAGTTTATAGTGTAGGGTTTAGGTTACTATATATTCAACACGAAAAATCTGTTTCTCTAACCTTATCCGTTATGATATTTCATAATATGGAAAAGGGTATTATAAAAAAAAATCAACATGTACTTCAATCGAACAGGATCTGTCGTGCAAAACAATCTTGACTAGCTCACACTTGTGAGAAAGGCATAATTGCCCTTCCCGAAACTTGCAGCAAAATCATAGATTGAATTATTTTTACCGACGAAAATTATTTTAAAACTTGAAAGTTACACCCAAATCCTTTCACCTTACTGATGCAGTCTATAGTCTCAGACACGCAAGACCTCTGTTATCACAAAAATCAATATACTGTTTCTTAGAATTCCACAATTCATAAATCACCCTTATACACTAACTTATGTCAGTGTTACTTGAGGATTATATATATACCAATCTATTCATCAGAGCACTTGCCAAATACTTCTTTATTACTGAAGTATTTATGAATTTATTTATTAAGAACCTACCTGCAATTATTTTAGTCTGTTATCTAAAACACTAAGAGTTTAACAGTTTGTTATTATTATGGTAGTCACACAAAACTTAATATTGGAGTAATGAAATAAAAAAAAAATAGTAATTTGAATCCGCCTTTGGTAACAATAACAATCTAGGTGTGTCGTTGAAATATCAGTGTGAAAAAATAATTTTCAGGGATTCTTGAATATCTTTTTCTGTTCAGTTCAGTTCAGTTTTAGTGCGGAGGTATCTCCTGTGAATCGCAACCCCTTAACTTGATTATTGTCTTTGCGTGCTACGTGCTTTCAGTATTTCCTTTAACTTTATTTCTCTTAGCCTCCAGAATGTATTAAGATATTCTCTCTTTTCTTCTGTATTTCTCTTTTCAAATACAACTTTCTAATTACTTTGTTCAAGTCTTCTTCCTAAGGTTGTTGTGATTCAGTAATATTGATTCTTTCTGTTCTGTAACATTCACAAAACAAAAAATTTATTTTTCCATCCATATATCTTTTTCTATCATTTAATGGTAATGTTTTGTCTTTGCTTAAAAAAAAATAGCTCTATTATCATAAATTTCTTCATTGATTTTTGTTTTCCATCCTCTATATATAGTCAGGCTTTCTTTATTTTGTAGCTCTTCTTTTCATTTTTCAGTGTCCCAAATTCTCATATTTTCCTTAATTTCCTCTTTTGTACAGCTTTTCACTTCTCTGTAACTTATCTCCACTTCTTTCATATATCTGTCTACGGTTTTCCACCAGTCATTATTACCCTCTTTATTCAACTTTAATATTGTTTTTAATATTTCCTTACTTCCAGTTTTTATACTGTATGTATCGTCGCTTTGAAGTTAACAATTTTGGTTTTCGTAGAAGATGCCCCTAATTCTTCTTTAGGGGTGGGTATAGCTGTAACCTTAGTAGCGCCTAAAATTCTTCTCTAGACCCCAATTTCTATTCTTTGTAGCATTTTAATCTCGGTCTTTTAGATTTAAAATGTTTGTGCCGTATAAAACTGATGGTAAAGCTATAGTCTTCCATAATGTTTTCCCTATTAATAGTTTGTTGCCACTCTTTTCTGTTACAGTATATGTTAAATTGGCTAGCTTGTGTGCTGTTTCAATCATTATTTGTTTTTGTGTTTTAAACATATTCTTCTTATCATCTATAGTTATTCCTAAATATTTTTGACTATCTACTACCTTGATTCCATCTATCTCATTGTTTTTTTTCAAGTTATGTATTATCAAATTGCACTTTCCTCTATTCAATTCCAATCCACATTCCCTTCCTGCTTCTATTACTAGGTTTATATTAAGTTTACATCTTCTATGGATTCTGCTAACAGGAAAGTCTCGTCAGCAAAAAAATAAAATGCCTAAAGTTATAACTTCAATCTTAAATCCTCTCCCTTCCTTTTCTATCCTTTGAAAAAATTGTCAGAACACTAAGAAGTCTTGAGTGTTTTTCCAGATTGGTTAGTAGTCTCTCTTCCGCTGAATCACTAAACCTTGTATGAGACCGCCATTGACGAATGGGGGACAGTGTGTAAAAGTATCTTACGAATTCGGAATCTTATAATGGAAAATGAGCGTTTATTATTATTATTATTATTATTATTATTATTATTATTATTATTATTATTATTATTATTATTATTATTATTATTATTATTATTATTATTATTATTATTATTATTATTATTATTATTATTATGATAAACTGGAGAAGACGAACCTCTGGGTCGTCGACTGGAGAAGGCGCTCCTCAAGTTTGGCCAACTGGTTATAAGGCCTCTCATAACCAAGCGACTGAAGACAGAACATCTTAAGTTAGGTTAGGTTAGGTTAACTTAGGTTAGGCTAGGTCATCTCCAAGTGGCCAATCGTAAGGGGTGCCCTCTCGGGTTGACGACGCTGAGGTGCGTCTTCTTCAGTTAATTATTATTATTATTATTAATATTATTATTATTATTATTATTATTATTATTATTATTATTATTATTATTATTATTATTATTATTATTATTATTATTATTATTATTATTATTATTAGTCTTAAGTGAAGTGGTGGAGCGGCTTGGGTAGTAGTGAAGAGGGTCTGGGTGAAAGGGAACCTATACGGAAGTGGACAGGGAGGCCACTGCAAAGATCTGGGTGTGACTCGAGGAAATAAGAAGGATTATAAGGATAATTGGCAATGAAATGAAGAGTTACAGGAAAGCATAAGGGAAAAGAGAATGCCAATGAGAATTGGGATGATCATAGTGGCAAAGAATATACATTGGAGTAAAAGAGGATACAGAGTAAGACGAAGAAAGAGGTAAAAAATGCTAAGGAGAATGTTCATGACGAGTTGTATTAGAAGTTGGAAATATGGGAAAGAGAGAATCTGTTTCGATTAACCAGACAGAGAGACTGATCTGGGGAGAATGCTCATCATGTTAGGCTGATAAAGGTTGCAAATGACAATGAGATGAAAAATTAGGAGTGTATGTTGAAAAGGTGGTGGAAGTAATTCAAGTAATGAGTGAAGAAAGTTATATATATATATATATATATATATATATATATATATATATATATATATATATATATATATATATATATATATATATATATATATATATATATATATATATATATATATATATATATATATATATATATATATATATATATATATATATATATATATATATATATATGTATATATATATATATATATATATATATATATATATATATATATATATATATATATATATATATATATATATATATATATATATATATATATATATATATATATATAAAATCAAATAAGCACATTACCATATGTGAAACCATGGATTATTTTTATCCCCACCGGGACTTGAACCTGGGACTTATAATTACTAAGCCAAGGTACTACCAACTACACCACAGAAGGTCTTAAAAGGGAAAAAGACCTTACAGCTTATATCTGCTATACTAGGGAAGAACACATTCTATGTGAATACCACTCTGCTCATATTACAGTGTCCCCCAACCTCACTCCTGTTTTTGTTTTCACATTTAATTCAACTCCCAATTTCATTCGGGACCAACAATTCTTACTAAGCCTTGACTTAGTAATTATAAGTCCCTGGTTCAAGTTCCGTTAGGGGTAAAAATGATTCATGTTTTCAAATATGGTAATGTGCTTATTTGATATTGTTTGTCCCAAATGAGATTGGGAGTTGAATTAAATACAAAAAACGAAACCACGAGTGATGTTGGGGGAAACTGTAATATGAACATAGTGGCATTCAGATAGAATGTGTTCATCCCTAGTATAGCAGATATAAGCTGTAAGGTCTGTTTCCCTTTTAAGACCTTCTGTGGCGTAGCTGGTAGCACCTTGGCTTAGTAATTATAAGTCCCAGGTACAAGTCCCGGTCGGGATAAAATGATTCATATATATATATATATATATATATATATATATATATATATATATATATATATATATATATATATATACATATTCTTCTTCGTCTACATCTTTTCCCACTTTTATATGGGGTCTATGTTTCTGGCCAGTGTTCTCCATATGTTTTTATCCCATACCTCATCACCCAACAAACCTTTAGACCTTAGGTCGTCATTGATGCAATCCATCCACCTACGCTTTGGTCTCCCCCTCCTTCTACTACCCTGTATATCCATTTCCATCACCCTCCTCCCATCATACTGTTCATCCCTCCTAACGACATGACCATACCATCTTAGTCTACTGTCTTGTATCTTATCTGATATTTTTCTAACTTTTGAGGTACCTCTAATTACCTCGTTTCTGATCTTATCGCTTCTTGTCTCCCCACATCCATCTCAACATCCTCATCTCTGCCACATCCAGTTTTTTCTCTTGTGTCTTCTTTATTGCCCATGTCTCTGCTCCATACATCATCGCAGGTCTCACAACTGTCTTATGCACTTTACCCGACAACTTAATCCATATTCTCCTGTCGCACAGCACCTCAGACATTTTCTTCCAGTTCTTCCATCCCGCTTGCATTCTGTGGGTTAATTCTGACTCTAGGTCACCATCCTCTGCTACTGTTGATCCCAAATACTTGAACTTTTCAACACCTCCCCCTGCAAATTGACCTCCCCATCCTCATCATTTCTCAACCTCAAGTACTCTGTCTTCTTCCTGCTGATTCTCAGTCCTCTATCATCCATCACTCTTCTCCACTCCTCAAGATTCTCCTCCACTACCTCTCGTCTGTTGCTACACAATACAATGTCATCTGCAAAGAGCATACACCATGATGACTGATCTCTAATACCCTGGGTTACTACATCCAAGACCAGATCAAATAGATATGGACTCAAAGCAGACCCTTGATGCAGACCAACATTTACTTAGAGACTTTTCGTCAAGCCCACACTGCTCTTAACATTTGCCTCTGCAAATATATATATATATATATATATATATATATATATATATATATATATATATATATATATATATATATATATATATATATATATATATATATATATATATATATATGTATGTATATATATATATATATATGTATGTATATATATATATATATATATATATATTATATATATATATATATATATATATATATATATATATATATATATATATATATATATATATATATATATATATCTTTAAAATGAGAATATATATCTTCAAAATGAGAAGGAAGGGTATGGCTCTAAACTATACACCTGGTTCCTTGACCAGCATAATTTGCAAAAGTTATGGAGAAAGTTCCAAGGAAACATATCTCTCTTCACTTGGAATCCTTCAACGTTTTGGCAGTGAGACAACATGGTTTCAGAGAAGGTAGATCAACAGTAACAAACTTGTTAGAATTTTATGATGAGGTAAGCCGAATCTTACAGGAAAGAGAGGGCTGGACAGATTGCATATTCCTAGACTTCCAGAAAGCATTTGACACTGTCCCTCACGGGAGACTTCTTAAAAAGCTGCAAGCAATGGCAAGAATTTGGTAGAAATGTCTTGGAATGGTTAAAACATACTTAGAAGGAAGGGAACAGTGGGCTAAAGTAAGACACTCAGTGTCTGAATGGAGAAGAGTTAGTAATGAAGTTCCACAGGGTTCAGTTTTAGGGCTACTTTTGTTCTTTGTATTTGTAAACGACCTACTAGAATCTGTAAATTCATTCATGACTCTGTTTGCAGATGATGCAAAGTTTGTGAAAAAAGTAAGAAACGAGAACAATGGTAGAGTACTTCAGGAAGATAGAAATAGTCTGCATGAGTAGTGAGAAAAGTAGCTGATGAAATTCAATGCTTCAAAATGTAAGGTAATGAGAATGGGTACAAGTGTAAGAAGGCCAAGCTTGACTACTCGGTGGCAAGAGTAGAACTTTAGGAGACAGAGAATGAGAAGGATCTAGGAGTAAATATACTGACCGATTTGTATCCAAAAATGCATATAAATTACATAGTAAGGGTAGCAGGTGCTTTCTTAGCAAATGTAAGGGTAGCGTTCAGGCACATGGACAAGAAATATTTATGCAACCAATGTGAGGCCAAAGCTTGAATATGCAGCCCCCTTTTGGAATCCACACTTTTAAAAAGCCCGTAGTTAAGCCGGGAAAAGTTCAAAGACATACCCAAACTGGTGCCAGAAATACTCAATCTGTTATGATGAGAGGCTGAGAGAATTAGACTTACCATCACTCGAAGCTAGAAGATTGAGGGGTATATGGTGATGATTTTTAAGTTCATTCATGGTTATGACATAGTGATAGGGATCAATATTTTGATATGGCTGGTGCTAGAACTAGAGGTCATAGTTTGCAACTTCATAAGAAATGTTCTTTGCAGGAAGTAAGGAAGTACTTTTTTAGTGTAAGAGTAGTTGATAATTGGAATTCGCTGAGCGAGGATAGTCATAGATTTTAGTCATAGTCATAGATTTTATTGCCAAATATTTAGTATACATACAGGAATAAATATGTTCATTATATTCAGAGGCACTAGCCTGCTGAGCAAGAGCTCCTTGGCAGGCAGTTTAATATACATTTCACAAAATTTAAAGTATGACGGCAATAGTTAACAAAAACTCCAATATAGCAATCTCAAACTTATCTTGTAATAAAACAAAATCGTAGCCTGACCTTAACCTGGACATAATGATGCACCAATACTGTATTAATTATTAATCAACACCTGCTTGATTTTGCCTAGTAAATAAATGCTGTTTGAGTTTCTTTTTAAATAAAGTTGTGCCAGTTATTGTTTTTAAATCTTCTGGTAATGCATACCAACATTTTGGGCCAAAACAGTGAATAGAAAATTTGTACAAGGTTGTTCTCGGCTGTGGACATATCAAATTTATATTGTTACCTCCGGTTCCATGGTTGTGTTGAATAAATCTAAATAATTTTCTGTTATCATTAACATCATTATGTATAATACTAAGACAGAAATATTGTATCGAGTAATTAAATTTAAGCAAGTTTAGCTCCTTGAATAAAGAGGAAGTTGAGTCATATTTTCCACTATATGTAATGGTTCTGATCAGTCTTTCTGAGTTACAAATACATCCCTTACAATTGACGGCCAAGTACAACCCCAGATGGACAAACAGTATATAATATGAGCGAGCGAGCGAGCTGGATGGGATAGGATAGGTGGGGGAAGAACAGTGACGGCGTCGAGTGAACTCTTAGCCATATTCAGGGTGTCATCACTAAGGAGAGGGGGATATAGGATGGGAAGGATTGGGGGGATAAGCACGAAATTTAAGGAAGGAAGAGATGAATAGAGAGGGGCAAGCTTTGGTTAAAAAAAATAAATAAAAATATAATTTAATTGCAGCTTAACATGACTCCCTTTAGTTATTATTTAGGAATTTATAGGGAGTTCTCGAGTTTTACTTTATCTGGTATATACAGGTTCTGGTGGATTTCCTGATAATATTGGGGAAATTCTTTTCCACCAGGGATGGTCACTGTTTCTTTCGTTATTTAAAGTGTTTGTTTCTTGAAGAAATTCTTGAAAGTCGATTTTCATTTTTCTCCAGGTTTTAGATGCCAATTTAAATATATACTTATTAAGTGGCTCGGCTTTAAGGCTCTTGTGAATCTCTTCTATTCTCTCTATATATGGTGGTGTTTCAGAGAGAATTCTTCTTAAATTTATATTTTGGATAGCTTGGAGTTTCAAAAGGTTAAATTTTGATAATATGCACATCGGTATTGGAGGGTATATTAATATAGGTCTTATTAAAGTTTTGTATAAGGTGACTCTATTTTAGGTTTTGAGCAGGTTAAATCTTTTTAGCTTCGTTGATACCATTTTACTCTGTATTATTCTATTGTTCGTGTGTGGTTTTATCCCTGTTCTGTTAATAGTAAAGCCCAGGGTTTTCAGGCTATTGGAAAAGTTTATTCTATTATTATTAATTATTACATCAGATGGTTTATAAGCAGAAATAGATAAAAGTTGGAATTTGTTAATATTGGTTTTAATTTTCCATTTTTTCTCATAGTCATTTATTTTAATTATTTCCCGTTGTGTTTTTCTTGCTAAAAAGTTCTTATTATGATCACCAATTATTTGAGTGACGTCGTCAGCGAATATAATTGTTGAACATCCTATTTCTGGTTTTGGTATATCTTTCGTGAATATAGCATAGAGAAGTGGACTCAGATTCGATCCTTGGGGGACACCTGCTCTAAGTTCGAATTGAGTTCCCATGTGTTCGTTAATTTTGATAATTGACCTTCTGTTAGATATAAAGTCTGATAGAATTTTTGTTATTAATGGGGGTAACTGAAGTTCTATAATCTTATATCTGAGTCCATCTCTCCATACTTTGTCAAAAGCAGAGGAGACGTCTCTGCTCAAAACATTGCACTTTTTCTTGAGCCGTTGTGAGATGGCTATTTTCTTGTATATATATGTTAGAGGTGGATGTGTGCCTCTGCCTCTTCTAAATCCGTGCTGGTTGGAGGGAAAAAAATCGTTTAATTCTAAATACTTATATATTCGGGAATGCATTATTTTTTCGAATATTTTTCCTGGGACTTCTAAGAGAGATATAGGACGATAATTTTCGGCTAAGGTGGTGTTTTTCCCGGGCTTTGGTATAAAAATCATTACTGACATCTTAAATATTTTCGGAAAATAGCCTGTGGATAAACAAGAATTAAAAATATCTAATAGTTCATGAATTGCTATATTTGGTAAATGGGATAATATTAGTTTATTAATGCCTGAACGTCCTGGGGCTTTATTTTTAATATAGTTAATGATTTCTTTGATGTCAGCGATAGTGATAGGAGATATTAGATCGTCCCCTGGAGTTAATCTATTTAAGTCTACGTTAAAAAAATGGAACAAATAAATCTTCGTTTTCTTTTAAAAAGTTACATATTGTTCTTTCGTGTTCTAGATCAAAGTTTATATTTTCTTCAGCGCTAATATTAAATATATTTTCCCAGGTCTTTCTGAATTTTTCTTCTTTTTCTTTGCTGGTGAATAGTTTTTTATTATTATTATTATTAGTGTCTATTATATACGGCGTTGATTCTTTACAGTTACCCATTAATTTCTTTATATTATTCCAAAAGTTTTTGGGATCCTTTTCTTTGTTTTGAAGTTTCATTATTATATTTTCCCAATTATTATTATGTGAATCTATTAATTCTTTTTGTAATTCCTCTTTTATTGTTCTTAGTTCAGTTAAAGCTTGGGGGCCCCAGAGGCCTCTGCCAATGTTATTTGATAAGGTTAAGTATCTATATTGGAGTGCTTTGCATTTTTCATTTAATTTCGGGTGGGGTAAGGTTTTCGTCTTTTTTAAAGGTATATAATTTTCTATTGCTTTTTGAATTAAGTAATACCATTGCTACAAGTGTTCTTCTATATCTAAAGTTGAATTAATGGTGGTATTTCTCGTGATATCTTGAATGAATTTTTCATCTAGGAAAGATCGAAAGTTATCCCAGTCTGCATTTTTTAGATCTCTTAGAGGGGGAATTCTAATAGCTATTGGTTCTGTTGATAATTTAATTATTAATAGCAAGTGGTCGGAAGTGGTTAAGGGTCCCTTTTCTATGGAATAATTCAGGTGATGATTATTATTGCTTAAAACTATATCAGGTTTTGCGGTTTCTGATCCATGAGTCATGGTTCTGAAATCGGGTCCTAGTATTCTAATTAGGTTATTATTTACCAAAGTATTTACGAAATTACCAGTTACATTAATTCTATTATGACCTAGTATTTGATGTTTGCATTAAGATCGCCAATTAGGTATGCTGGGATGTTTTTTCTTATTAATTTTAATATATCTTCGTAGGGGATTTGCATTCTTCTGGGTGGTAAGTAAGTTGTTCCAATAATTATGGGGCCGTTTTTAGTTTCTATTTTTAGAGCTAAAAAATCGCTAGTAAAGTCATCTATGATTTGATGAATAATATTTCTTTTAATGGCAATAGCTATACCTGCATTTTCTTCATTTAAAAAACTTCTCTGATATGTATTGTAACCATAAATTTTTATTTTTTCGTTTGTCTTAGAGGTACTATTAAGTAGTATAATATCTGGGTCTATTTCTCTGTATACATTATATAATTCGTTACTTCTGTTTTTGGTCCAAGCTAACACGTTATGCTGAATGATTGTTAATTTATTATAGTAATTAGCCATATTAAATGTAAAAGATATAAAGAAAAAGTTATGTATTTAAGCTTGAGGATGATGATGTTCTTTTATATAACCCCTGGGCTAATGCATCAAAGTGTTTTCTTTCCAAATATTGAATTCTTATGTCAGACAGATCAATTTTATTTTGCTCTAAGAATAGATGGACATCATGAGGCTGGTAGCTGCTATTGGAGTAAATGTATTTGAGTTTGTTAGTTCTAAGTAGTGTATCTCTAATTTTTTCTATTTCTATATCAGAGGGTAATTTGTCATCGAGTTTTCCTATTATTTTAAAGTTTAAGTCTTCTCTCAGTTTTACTCTCTCTCTCTGCTTTATAGCAGACTCTTCGTGCTTTTGTTGATCTGCATTTTGTTTTGAGATCTTTTTCTTTTCTGTTGTCATTTTGGATGTACGTTTGGGGATTGCTCCTAATGGAGACAGAGTTGGACGTTTTTTCATGGATTGAGAGGATTGTTCTACTTTTTCTATTTCGATTTCTTCATCCATTCTCTCTTCTTCCTCTTCTTCTCTCGCTTCTACCACAGTTGCAGCTACTGTTTTTTTTTTTTTTGTTACAGTCAAATTAGGATTATTGGGAATACTTTTGGGGAGAATAATCCTTGGTATACCATTTAGTTCATAGATTTCGTTAACTTTATCTTCAAATGACCCAGGATTGATGGAATCCATCATCTGGCCATATACCATGGCACTAATTATTACTGTGGTAATTTTTTCAGCATTAATAGGGAATTTAAGTTCGTGTTGTAATAGTCTGTCCGAGGAGGGAGGGGGTTTGGCTGCACCTAACATTTCAGCAAATGTAGGTTTGGGTGTTTTCTTTGATTTTCTAATCTCAGCCTATTTTTCTTTTTTTCTTTGTTTCCTTTCAGGACACCCAGCAGCGAGTGTGGAGTGCTCACCCGAGCAATTAATGCATTTTTTTTGTTCTGCTTGTGCACTTATTTTTATTCCATCTGTGACCTTCCTGGGCACATTCTGAGCAGATAGTGGTTTCTTTTTTACACTCGTTAGTAGTGTGATCAAAAGAATAGCATTTCATGCATGTATTTATGTGGACATAGATTTCCTCCTCGAGGTTATTTTCATTGATTCTAATATTAAAAAGAAGGAGTCCCTGGTTTTTTATTGTTTTGGCCATGCGTATGTTTTGAAAGCGTATCTTTAACAGGTGTTTGTTATTAGGGATTCTTACTATTGCTTCAAGTCTAGAGCCCTGGTTATGTTTTTCAAGTTCAGCTATTATTTCGTCACCTTTGTGAGAAGTTATGTATTGGTCAATGCCAAGGATGACTACTGTTCTTCGGCCATTTAGTTCAGGGGGCATTGTGATATCAAAGTTTTTCTGATTAAAGATGGCAGAAACTTCGGGAGTATTAAGTTTCTCTAGGTTCTCATCGGCGAGGACAAGGACAAAGCTAGACTGGATGTTTATTACTTTATAAACAATGATATTGCTCTGGGCAAGACATGAGAATATGTCATTACGACGTTTGGCAGGATCCCCATGGGGATCACGGTCCCTAATTCGAGCTCGGCCCATTATTTATACATGCAGAAAAAGTAGTTTTAATGCAACAATAGATAGTGATCATGCAAAAAAAAAAGAAAAAAAAATCGCAAATATAATAGCTTAATTATTGAGTTATATGTTTATTGGCAAAAAACGAGTGGAAAATTCCAGGTAAAAAATTACCGCGTGGAGTATCTTTATGAGCGATAATGATCTATTTAATTGGGCAATTAAAAGGATAATAATTATCCACTGTTTCCCAAACAAGATTATTCACAAGATTTTACTCCTAGATTAACGAACCATTATGTTAAAAAAAAAAAACATAATTTTATCAAAGACTTAGGTATTATTTCAATTTCAATTGCAAAAAAAAAAAATATGCAATTGAAAACGAGAGCAGCTTATAGAGACTTGATTTGAATCTAGATTCGAAAGTAAGAGAGTAGTAGGAACAGATTTTCGTGCTTAGGATTGGGTGGGGAGAGGATAGGAAACTACAAGGCAGTTACTGTGATGTATGGGGACAGTGGACGGTGTTAATTCACCAGGGGCGGAGTTCTCCCCTCTGTGCTGCTGGCTTAACCTACCAGCAACACCTGCCCGCAGCTCACAGCAAGCTTAATGCAGAGGCTGCAACCACCCGGCAGATAAAAACAGGGTAGTCACAGCCAGTAAGGTAAGGATGAAGGGTGTAATTAGTGGCTTGTATTCACGTCTGTGTGCTATCAGAGCTACTAAGAGCTACTGCCAGACATTCAAGAACACTAATAAAAGGGTCTGTGTATTAGCAGGACTATTGACAGACGTGCCTGTAGTCAACCAGGTTTCAAGGGAAGTCATCTACAGTCTAATGCAGTGACCAGTGAACTCTGCCAGTATGAATGCAGTGTCAAAGATGACAGTCACAGTGTGTCTTCAGTGGTCATAATACGAGGATAACACAGGGAATAGTATATGCTATTTAAGGCCTCATTTGTTAGGTTATGGCGAATTTTATACAAAATTCCACACGTCTTGGACAGTTTTGAGCAGACAAATTGAATATGATATTTCCAACTTAAATTTTCATCAATAATTACCCCCAAAAATTTCTTACAAGCAACTCTCTTAACTTCACACCCATTCATAGTTTTAAGGGGAATTATAATAACTATCACTAAGTATAAAATGAAAGCGACCAGGGGACGGGAATTTATTAGCTTTGGGCTCTTTCCCGTGAGCACAAATAGGTAATTACACAATGGTGGCTCGTGTATGGGCACTGCAGAGTTGCAGCAACCCCTGTTTTCACTCGATATTATCAATAACATTCAATATAATGAGTTTTTTCTTTAATTCTTTCTTTATGTTTTTACATTATATAATCCTCAAGCTTAATATCAGTAGCCATCACCTAGTTCATCAAAAAAAATACGAAAATCCTTGTATGAAACTGTGCCCTGTATAGTTCCAGCGTCTCGATGTTTGGTTGTTGTACACATGCACATGTGTCCAAGATAAGAAGCTGCACACTAGGTAGAGAGAGCACTGTCGCTCACGCAGTGCTAACCCTGTTGTGCAAGTGTAAGGTAGTGTTTATTTTTGACTCGGGGTGTGTGTTACTTAAAAACCGTGTACCATATTCTTGAATGTGATTAAGGGTAGAATTAGATGATTATCATCCTTACAGCTATTCTATTTAATTCATAGTTTTTTTTCGGTTCTTTTATTTTACAGAAAATTCTAATAATTTAACCATGTCCTCCCTGCATCTCCATGAAATAAGTCCTTTGACTGTAAGTGAACTTAAACAGCTTAAATTTTCACAGTTGTTTCTCCATGAGAAACTTACAGTTAAGAAAAAAGGTCGTTCAACACCTGATATTAAAATATCTAAACCAGGAATAAGCAGCAACAAGAAGCATATTCGTAGCTTTAATTCTGAATGGTACCAACGGAAAAGCTGGCTTTGCGGCTCTGAAGTAAAAAAAAACATTATTTTGCTAGCCGTGTTTGCTGTTTGGAGGTGATGTGACGTGAACAAAATATGATTTTAGAATATAAAGAAAATGAAAGAAAAAACTGAGAAACATGAGACTTCAAACAAGCTTCGCTGAAAATGTGGCTTCACTGTCAGTTTTAGGAAACGTAAATATAAAGGAGAAACTTAGTGAGGCATACAGACTTTCAGTCAATGAGCATAGCATAAAAGTTAAAGAGAACTGTGAAATTTCATCCAAAATAATAGACTGTATTTTCTTTTATGGAAATTTTGAAATGCCCTTACGTGGACATAATAGAAAAGACGATTCAGTAAATCCGGGGGAATTTAGAGGATTAATAAATTATGAATCTAAATTATGATCCAGATTTGAAAAATCACTTAGAAACCAATGCAGTTTTCAAAGTTGTTTATATTAGTAAGTAAAAATTTTTTTTTTTTTTTTAGGATTTTATAAAGTTTATGCATAAATTGTCTTTTATATGTTTGTTTCGTTTTACACAATATTAAACAATGAATAAAAATTATTTGAAGCAGCACCCCTACTAATTTTAGCTACGGGCAGCCTCTCTCGCTCTCATGATCACTTTCTTCACAGTCGCTACAAGTATCGCAGACGCGGGTTAATGGTGCGGAAAAACAATGTAGTTAGTGCTCGGCTCAGAATGGGGTATCGGCCTTTATGGCAGGTCTCCCAGACTCTAGATATGCCACAGTACACCTCCTGTAAATTATGCGACCGTCCTAATGCTAACACTCTTGACCACTATTGTCTTCAGTGCCCCACAGTGAGAGATGTTTTACCACGAGGTCAGAACTTAATACAGATCTGCTCATTTTTACTTAATGATGACAACCTTGATGTAATTCTTGCTCGTTATCCTCACTTTGGTGGCCATTAATTATATTGAATTATACATATATTTTCTGTATGTTGCTGTATAATTCTGTTTGTGTAGTCTGTGTTTCTCTGAGCTTTACTTTTGTATATAATGTACTCTGTGCTGCCATACTGTGAGTTGTGTGTTAGTATGCAGCAATGTTTTATCAATGTGTACTCCTCCCTGTAAACTATGTTCTATTCTTGGTTTTGTATCCATTTGAAGCATTATTTGTATGAATTCATGTAATGTCTGACGCCTTGGCGCAATAAATTAATAAAATAAAATAATAATAAATCTCTCTCTCTCTCTCTCTCTCTCTCTCTCTCTCTCTCTCTCTCTCTCTCTCTCTCTCTCTCTCTCTCTCTATATATATATATATATATATATATATATATATATATATATATATATATATATATATATATATATATATATATATATATATATATATATATATATATATATAGATCTTTGCATGTATATTTTTTTCATGATAAAAAAAGTCTCTCAGATGCTTTGTGATAACCAATATCTAATTGTTCCAAACAACTGATTCATTATTTTTAAGCCACAACCCACCTCAAGAAATTTGCAAACAGCAAAGTAACTTTTTATCTCTATTCATAGTATTAGATTTTTTTTTAGCTAGTTACTATATTTTCTATTAAAACCGGCCATATTGAAATCCTAAGTATCATGTAGATCAGGGGAAGGCAAAGTTTTTCCCTAAAGCTCACCTGTGAAAGCTCTATCGAGTTGCACTGAACATAATACAGAATATACTAGAATACCAAAGCAAATTTTATTTCAACAGCGACCATGAATCTTTGCATAGGCTATACCAGCAAACGAGTAATATCGCAACCTTTGAGAGATGGCCTGATACATAGGCCGTGACGTCACACCATCTGGTCCCGCTTTACCGCCCTCTCTCCATACATAGCACATACAATACTTTTCCTATTCTCGCCCTTGCAGTATCTTATTGAGCTGAATCCCTGTCAGCATCATCGTATATTATAAGTGATAGTTCAAGTAGTCCATTAAAATATGTAATTACAGTACATAAATGCATGTAAATGATATTTGACCTATTTTTGTAAGTTGCGGATTTGATGGAGAGAAGGAAGATTAACATACTGTGTGTACAAGAGACAAGATGGAAAGGAAATAAAGCGCGAGATTTGGGTGGAGGCTACAAGTTGATATACAGTGGAGCGGATGAGAGAGGAAGAAATGGAGTGGGTGTGGTGCTAGACCCCCAAACCAAGGAGGAGCTGGTGGAGGTGGTGAGGAAGAGCAGCAGGATTTTGAGGATCAAGTTGGTATATGGTCAGGAAGCAATAAACGTGATCAGCGCATATGCCCCCCAAGTTGGGTGCGATGACGCAGAGAAGGAAACGTTCTGGCAAGAAATGGACGAAGTACAGAGGGAGGTCCCGCCGGGGGAGAGGTGTGTCGTGGGCGGCGACTTAAACGGGCATATAGGACATGAAAACGATGGAGTGAGACGAGTTCATGGAGGCAAAGGTACTGGAGTGAAAAACCAGGAGGGGGAGAGCGTGCTGGAATTTGCCATAGCATTTGACATGGCGATCCTGAACACGTTCTTCATGAAAAACAGCTACCGGACATACAGGAGTGGTCCCAGAGAGAGTCAAATCGACTTCCTCCTGTATCGAAGAGAAAACATCCGAGAAGTGGAAGACTGTAAAGTACTACAAGGAGAGAGAGTGGGAGCGCAGCACAGCCCAGTTATGGCGAAGCTGGTTGTAAGGACGCGAAGGACCGGAGTCGAGAGGGGAGAACCTAGGATCAAGTGGTGGAAACTCAAGGATGAGGTGGTGCGGCAGGAGTTCAAGAGGAAAGCACTACAAAGGATAGAAGAGGCAGAGGAGGTGGATCAGTGGTGGAAAAGGAACAGTGAAGTGATCAGGAGTACGGCAGAGGAAGTCCTCGGAAAGTCATCTGGAAAGAAGCTGAGAAACGGAAAAGAGTCTTGGTGGTGGTCCTCAAATTGCAAAGAGAAGATAGAAAAGAAGAAAGAGATGAAGAAAGCTTACGACAAGGAAAGAACAGAGGAGCGTAAAGCTATGTTGAAAGATGCAAATAAGGAGGCGAAGAGGGCTGTAGCACAGGCGCGTGCAGCAGCACTGCAGGATATGTATGAGAACCTTGAAACAAAGGAGGGACAGAAGAGAATCTATAAGTTAGCAAAAGAAAGGAACAGATCGACAAAGGACCTAACATCAATAAAGCAAATCAAGGATAAGAACGGAAGAGTGCTTACTGACCCCGACATGATTAAAATGCGGTGGAGGGACTACTACGAAGAACTTCTAAATCAGGAAAATCCAAGAATACGAAGAGGTGAAGGAGTGGGAATGGAGGGAGAGGTAGACGCTGTGAGTGAGGCGGAAGTCAGAGAAGCGTTGAAGAAGATGAAAAATGGAAAGTCAGTAGGGCCAGACCAGATTCCTGCAGAGGTATGGAAGAGCTTAGGCGAAAAAGGGATACGGGTGCTGACAAAGTTCCTGAACATGGTGATGAAGGAAGAGATTATCCCAAAAGAGTGGAGAGATAGTATAATGGTACCGATTTTCAAAGAAAAGGGAGACATCCAGAGTTGCAACAACTATAGAGGAATTAAGCTAACATCTCACACTATGAAGCTGCTGGAAAGAGTGTTGGATAAAAGGCTGAGGGAGGAGACAGAAGTTTGTAGTGAGCAGTTTGGTTTTATGAAAGGTCGAGGAACAATGGATGCAGTATTCGCAATGAGGCAGACAATGGAAAAATATAGAGATAAGCAAAGAGGGCTGTACATGGCGTTTATTGACCTGGAAAAAGCTAATGATCGGGTCCCGAGAAGCGAGGTGTGGAGGAGTATGAGGTCGAAGGGAGTGAAGGAGAAGTATGTCAAGATAGTTCAGGACATATACAGGGAAGCCACAACAAGAGTAAGAAGTACAGTTGGCACTACAGAGCCTTTTCAGGTGAAAGTTGGACTCCATCAGGGATCAGCTCTTAGCCCCTATCTATTTAACCTTCTCATGGATGTGATGGTGGAGGAAGTGACAAAGGAGGCACCATGGAGCATGCTCTTTGCAGACGATATTGTTTTGGTCTCCGAGAGCCGTGAAGAATTGCAAGAGAGGTTGGAGCTATGGAGGGGTTTGCTGGAGGATTACGGACTGAAGGTGAGCAGACAGAAAACGGAGTACCTGGAGTGCAATGTGACACAAGGAGGCGACCTGTTCATGCAAGACCACAAGCTCCCAAAGGCGGACGCCTTCAAATACCTCGGCTCCTACTTAACGAAGGA
>JAXCGZ010001995.1:105000-110000 GCA_037179515.1 Halocaridina rubra | reverse complement strand
TGTAATGTATGGCTCTGAGTTATGGGGTAAGAAAGAAACTGAGAGACAGAAATTGAATGTGTTTGAGATGAAATGGCTGAGGAGTATGGCTGCTGTATTGCGGTCGGATAGGGTTAGGAATGAATAAGGGAGAGGGAGAATGGGTGTGAGGAGAGATTTGGCAGCTAGAGTAGATATAAATGTTTTGAGATGGTTTGGTCATGTAGAGAGGTTGGATAATGAACAACTACTGAAAAAGGTAATGAAATCGGAAGTTGATGGGAGAAATGCCAGATTGAGGCCTAGGTTGGGGTGGATGGATGGAGTAAGGAGGGCCTTGAATGATATGAAATGGATGTGAGGGAGGCAAGTGAGCGTGTTAGGAATAGAAATGAGTGGCGGATTGTTGTGATGCAGTTCTGAATGGCATCTGCTGTTATCATGGAGTGCCTTGTAGAGGCAACCTGTTGTAGGGGCAGTAGGGGATTTAGTAGTATGAAGCGACGTGAGTTGTAGAAGGGGGGAGGATTGGATGTGGTACTTCAGCCGTACCACCCAAGCCCTTGGCCAAATCCCGTGTCATTGCTAGAAGAACGAAGTGTAACCACACGTTGTGTTATTTTGCTTGTTCTTTGATGTCGCCTACCCCCCAAAATGGGGGAAAATGGCTAGATAAATAAAATGAAACAAAAATTATTATTATTATTATTATTATTATTATTATTATTATTATTATTATTATTATTATTATTATTATTATTATTATTATTATTATTATTATTATTATTATTATCATTATTATTATTGTTATTATTGTTATTATTGTTATTATTATTATTATTATTGTTATTATTATTATTATTATTATTATTATTATTATTATTATTATTATTATTATTATTATTATTATTATTATTATTATCATTATGTTGTCATTGGTGCCAGTGGAATGGGTGATTGCTTGTATAGTGCCCTTATACAAAGGTAAGGGAGATGTGTATGAATGCAGTAATTTTAGGGGTATAAGTTTGTTGAGTGTGGTAGGAAAAATGTATTGTAGGATACTGGTTAATAGGATTAGGGATAATACAGAATATGTGATAGCGGAAATGCAGAGTGGTTTTAGGAGAGGTAGAGGTTGTATAGATCAGATTTTTATAGTTAGGCAGTTATGTGAGAAATATTTATCAAAAGGGTAAGGATGTGTATTTTGCATTTTTGGATCTGGAGAAAGTGTATGATAGAGTTGATAGAGAGGCTATGTAGAATGTTTTGAGATTATATGGAATTAATGGTAAATTGTTGCATGCAGTGAAGAGTTTGTATGAGGGCAGTAGAGCTTGTGTTAGGGTAGGGAATGAAGTGAGTGAGTGGTTTCCAGTGAGTGTGGGACTGAGACAGGGATGTGTGGTGTCGCCATGGCTGTTCAATTTGTATATTGATGGAGTTGTAAGAGAGGTGAATGAACAAGTGCGTGGTCGAGGTTTGAGAATGGTAGATGGGGATGATAACGAGTGGGAGCTGAATCAGTTGCTGAATGCAGATGATACTGTGGTGGTTGCAGATTCAGAGGAAAAGCTGTGTCAGTTAGTGTCAGAATTTGGAATGGTGTGTGAGAGAAGGAAGTTGCGAGTGAATGTGGGAAAGAGTAAGGTTATGAGGTGAACAAGAAATGAATATGGTGCTAGATTGAATGTTATGTTGAATGGAGAGACACTTGAGGAAGTTAATCAGTTTAAGTATTTAGACTCGGTTATAGCTGCAAATGGCGGAGTGGAAGCAGATGTGTGTAACAGAGTGAATGAAGGATGTAAAGTGTTGGGTGCATTGAAAGGAGTGATGAAGAATAGAGGGTTGGAAATGAATGTTAAGAAGATTTGTATGAGAAAGTGGTTGTGCCAACTGTGATGTATGGATCAGAGTTATGGGGTATGAAAGTAAGTGAGAGATGGAAACTAAATATGTTTGAGATGAAATGCCTGAGGAGTATGATTGATGTATCTCGATTGGATAGGGTTAGGAATGAAGTGGTGAGAGCAAGAACGGGTGTGAGGAGAGAAATTGCAGCCAGAGTAGATATGAATGTTCTGAGATGGTTTGGCCATGTGGAAAGGATGGATGATGAAAGGCTGCTGAAAAAGGTGATGGATGCGAGAGTTGATGGGAGAAATGCTAGAGGGAGGCCTAGGTTTGGATGGATGGATGGAGTAAGGAGAGCCCTGCATGATAGGAGGATGGATGTGAGGGAAGCAAGCGAGCGTGCTAGGAATAGGAATGAGTGGTGAGCGATTGTGATGCAGCTCTGATGGGCATCTGCTGTTACCACGTGGCTGCATCTTACAGAGGTATCCCTGTGGTAGGGGCAGTAGGACGAGTTGGTAGTTGTGAAGCAACACAGGTTGTGGAAGAGCCAGGAGGATGGGCTGTGGCACTCCAGCAGTGCCATCTGAACGGTCGCTTGCTCCTTCATCATTGCCCACAGAGGAAAGTAATCTCCTTATTGTTTTCCTTTCTTGATGTCGGCTACCCCCCAATTAAAAAGGAAAACAGCTAAGGTAGATAAAAAAATAAAAAAATTATGATTATTATTATTATTATTATTATTATTATTATTATTATTATTATTATTATTATTATTATTATTATTATTATTATTATAATTATTTATTATTATTATTATTATTATTATTATTACTATTATTATTATTATTATTATTATTATTATTATTATTATTATTATTATTATTATTATTGCTATTGATGTAATAATAATAATAATAATAATAATAATAATAATAATAATAATAATAGTAATAATAGTAATAATAATAATAATAATAATAATAATAATAATAATAATAATAATAATAATAATAATAATAATAATAATTATTATTATTATTATTATTATTATTATTATTATTATTATTATTATTATTATTATTATTATTATTATTATTATTATTATTATTATTATCATTATTATTATTATTCGTCTACATTTTTTCCCACTTTTATGTAGGGTCGATGTTTCTGGCCAGTGCACTCCATATGTTCCTGTCCCACACCTCATCACCCAACAAACCTTTAGACCTCAGGTCGTCATTGATGCAATCCATCCACCCACGCTTTGGTCTCCCCCTCCCTCTCCTACCCTGTACATCCATTTCCATCACCTTCCTCCCAACATACTGTTCATCCCTCCTAACGACATGACCATACCATCTTAGTCTACCTTTTTGTATCTTATCTGATATTTCTCTAACTTTTGAGGATACTCTAATTACCTCGTTTCTGATCTTATCGCTTCTTGTCACACCACACATCCATTGCAACATCCTCATCTCTGCCACATCCAGTTTTTTCTCTTGTGTCTTCTTTATTGCCCATGTCTCTGCTCCATACATCATCGCAGGTCTCACAACTGTCTTATGCACTTTACCCGACAACTTAATCCATATTCTCCTGTCTCACAGTACCTCAGACACTTTCTTACAGTTCTTCCATCCCGCTTGTATTCTATGGGTTATTTCTGATTCTAGTATACAAAGAATGTAAATGTATTTTTTCTTCTATTTTTTATTTTTTTTATTTTTTTTTTTAAATACTAATATTTGTCTTTAGCATATAAGTGTTAACTTGTCTCTTAACTGCAATTATGCAGTTATGCAGTGCATAAAATGAAACTATTTTGTTCTTGTTACCGCCAGCTTTACATTTTCTTTAAATTTTTTTGTAATCTAATGTCACTGTATGTACTCTCATACTCCGAAAGGGGTCGTTAGAGCTTAAAATAAACCTTAAACCTTAAACCTTAAACCTAACCTTAAACCTTAAACCTCCATCACTCTTCTCCACTCCTCAAGCTTCTCCTTCACTACCTCTCGTTTATTGCTACACAGTACAATGTCATCTGCAAAGAGCATGCACCATGGTGACTGATCTCTAATACCCTGGGTTACTACATCCAAGACCAGATCAAATAGATATGGACTCAAAGCAGACCCTTGATGCAGACCAACATTTACTGAGAGACTTTTTGTCAAGCCCACACTACTCTTAACATCTGCCTCTGCTCTCTCATACATATCTTGGATGATTCTTACATATTTCTCGTGGACTCCCTTTTCTCTAATACACGTCCACACCTCTTGACGTGGTACTCGATCATATGCCTTTTCCAGGTCAATAAAAACCATATGCAGTCCTTTCTGTTTCTCCCTATGCTTTTCCATCATTTGTCTCAAGGCAAATATGGCATCCACTGTCCCTCTTCCAGGCATGAAGCCAAACTGTTCATCCCAAGTTGTCATTTCCTCTCTGAGTCTCCTCTCTATGATCTTCTCCCATATCTTAATAGTATGACTTAACAACTTTATACCTCTATAGTTTCCACACTCCTGAATGTCTCTCTTCCCTTTATAGATTGGGATGATTAGGCTTCCTCTCCACTCCTCTGGCATCTTTTCCTGACTAAAGATCTTTTGCATTGAATCCAACAATATATATATATATATATATATATATATATATATATATATATATATATATATATATATATATATATATATATATATATATATATATATATATATATATATATATATATGCCTTCCTCTCCAAGACTCTTCCATACCTCCACTGGCATCTTGTCAGGTCCTGTTCCTTTCCATTTTTCATTTTCCTTACTGCCTGCTCTACCTCTCTTCTAGTCACTGTTCTTGTAACTGCTTCATTTGGAAGTCCATCTTCAAATACTGCTCTTGGGTTCTCTTCATTTAGTAATCCTTCAAAATAAGTTTCCCATCTCCTTTTTATTTCATCCTCTCCTGCTAGAACTACTCCATGGTTATCCTTTATTTGTCTTACTTGGGTCAAGTCCTTGGATGCAGCATCTCGGGCCTTGGCAATTAGCAATAATTTCTTCTCTCCTTCTGGTGTTTTTAGCTCTACTGTTCTCCTTGCCTCCTTCTTTGCCTGCTTGTACTCTTCTTTATCCTGCTCCAGTCCTGATAAATCTG
>JAXCGZ010001995.1:77500-100000 GCA_037179515.1 Halocaridina rubra | reverse complement strand
TAAAATCTAGATATATTGTATCATATTCTTTGCCACAATCTACTGCCTCGTAAGCTTCTGAATAAAAAAACAGTAAGTTTGTAAGGCACGAAAAACCCTTAAGAAACCCGTGTTTTGAAAGTTTTATCAGTCTGTGTAATTCTAGATGTGCCCTTATTTTAGTTGCAATTATGGATTCTAGAATCTTACCCACTGTTGACGTTAAGCTTACCGGCCTATAATTATTCTTTTTAACTCGTTCTCCTTTTTTAAATATTGGTACCACATCTTCCAATTTCCACTCCATGGGTACCGATCCTAATTTTATTGAATTATTAAATAATGCAGTTAGTGGACAACTAAGCTCTTCCTTGCATTCCTTTAATATTCGAGCATATATTCCATCAGGTCCCGGAGATTTATGAGCCTTTAATTTATCTATTTCTTTTATTACCTCCTCTCTCGTAATATTTATTGAAGTAAGTATATTATCGGGACTGTCTCTGTAAATGGATTCTACTTCCAGAATATTTTCCAAGTTTTCATTGGTAAATACAGATAAGAAATAATCATTTAACCATGTACACATCACTTTATCGTCATCTGTGATGTGGCCATTGGCTACTTCAATTGGTCCGACTTTTTCCTTAAATTTTGTTTGATAATGTTGATAAAACCCTTTAGGATTTTCTTTAGCTTCTCCTGCTATTCTAACTTCGTATTTTCTTTTCGACTCTCTAACTATCTTTTTAACTTCCCTGTTCAACTGTATATATTGCTGCCTCATCTGCTCTTCACCTCTTTTTAGTTTCCTGTATATTCCTCTTTTAATACCTATAAGATTCTTTATTTTACTGTTCATCCATTTAGGGTCATTTTTTCTTGATCTGCAATGTTTCATGGGAATATAGTCACTCTGACTATTCTTCAGAGTCATGACAAAATTGTTATATTCCTCATCCAAATTTATATTAACTGACGGACTGCTGTTCTTTCCTGTGAGAGAATTTTATGTATTGATCTTATCTTGTGATAATCCTTGGCATGTGGTAGTCAAATCTCAGGGTAATCTGCTACCTGCGACCTGACCTGCTGGATTACCTACCCACATCTGTACCCCAGAAATCCCTTCCCATACCTCATTAGATAATTTAGTTTTTAAGCCTTCAAAATCTCCTGCTCTAAAGTTTGGAACAATATTCTTATTTTCCTTTATAGTTTCCTTGAAAATTATGTTGAATCTAATGGAATCATGGTCACTGTTGCCCAATTTTTCACCAACTTCTAAATTTGTAACCATATTCTCTCTATTACTAAGAACTAAATCTAGTATATTCACCCCCCGTGTTGCTTCAAGTACATGCTGAGAAAGGAAATTGTCTTCTACTACTTCCAAAAACTCCTTAGAGCTACTATCACCTGTTATGGTTTCCCAGTTAATATTTCTAAAATTAAAATCGCCTACAATGCAAACTCTATTTGACCTGGTCACTTTAGAAATTTCATCGTATATAACTTGCGGCTTTATATTATCTAGATCAGGTGGTCTGTAGACTACTCCTACAACTAGACTTTCTATATTATTTTTAATTTCAACCCATAAGGTTTCTGAATTCAGATTTGTCTTAATTCCAGACTTAATGCAGCTTCTGAGGCTATCTTTAATATACATAATTACCCCTCCCCCTCTTCTATCTGCACTGCGATCCGCATTATAAAGTTTATATCCTGTAATTATGTACTCAGCTTTAAGGTGTTTGCTTTCTAAATTAATCCAACTTTCACTAATGCATATTATATCCGGTCTCTCACGACATACTATGGCTCTCAGTTCTTCCATCTTGTTACCTAAACTACGGCTATTTGTATAATATACTTTTAAACTTTCTCAAGGTTTACCCTTCTTGTGGCTATTCTTTTTGTTAATATTTGTTCTATGTAACAAATGGTTATTATCCTTAAACTCCCGGTTATTTGACCCACTATTTACTGAACCCTTACTGACTAATTTCTCTGCACAAGTATTATTCATTTCATTATTTGTATCTAACAAAACCCCCTACATCTCTGTCTATCATACCAGCCAATATCGAGACACCTGAATTAGAAAGATGCACTCCATCCCTTGCATACATATGCTTACGACTAGTGAAGTGATCCCACCCGTCTATAAAACCTATATTATTCTCCCGACAGAAGACTTCCATCCTAGCATTTACTCCTATAGCTCGAGACCACCACTCTGAACTTTGGCTAAGCCTAGGGAGAATACCACACATCACAGGAACTGCACCCCTTTTCCTGATCTTATCCAGGGCTTGTCTATACAACCTAATCATATATATATATATTTCTCGACACCAATATATATATATATATATATATATATATATATATATATATATATATATATATATATATATATATATATATATATATATATATATATATATATATATATATATATATATATATATATATATATTTCTCGACACCAATATATATAAGGAAGCCCATCAGTGAAACAAAACTTACAAAACAATGCTATATTTCGGATCCTAACTGGATCCCTTCTCAAGCACAACTGAGAAAAAATAACAAAGGTGGAGGAAACGTAAACAAAAGGACTCATGAGACCCGAGGGATTAAAATTTATATGATAATAGGACAGGCCTAATCCAAACGAATTATCCTCAATCAAAGAAGTCGCGAAGATCATGAAATCATTAACAAAGGAAAATGTTAATCCTTAAAATGATAATAGATCTGAAAGAAGATAACCCCTCCAAAAAAAAATATGCACATAAAGATATATACATATAACATCTGTACACACATCTCCATATACAAGAGCAGTTTGTATAGACAAGCCCTGGATAAGATCAGGAAAAGGGGTGCAGTTCCGGTGATGTGTGGTATTGTGCCCAGGCTCAGCCAAAGTTCAGAGTGGTGGTCTCGAGCTAAAGGAATTAATGCTAGGATGGAAGCCTTTTGTCGGGAGAATAATATAGGTTTTATAGACGGGTGGGATCACTTCACTAGTCGTAAGCATATGTATGCAAGGGATGGAGTTCATCTTTCTAGTTCAGGTGTCTCGGTATTGGCTGGTATGATAGACAGAGCGGTAGGGGGGTTTTGTTAGATACAAATAATGAAATAAATAATACTTGTGCAGAGAAATTAGTCAGTAAGATTACAGTAAATAGTGGGTCAAATAACCGGGAGTTTAAGGACAATAACCATTTGTTGCATAGAACAAATATTAACAAAAAGAATAGCCACAAGAAGGGTAAACCTAGAGAAAGTTTAAAAGTATATTATACAAATAGCCGTAGTTTAGGTAACAAGATAGAAGAACTGAGAGCCATAGTATGTAGTGAGAGAGCGGATATAATATGCATTAGTGAAAGTTGGATTAACTTAGAGAGCAAACACCTTAAAGCTGAGTACATAATTACAGGATATAAACTTTATAATGCGGATCGCAGTGCAGATAGAAGAGGGGGAGGGTTAATCATGTATATAAAAGATAACCTCAGAAACTGCATTAAGTCTGGAATTAAGACAAATCTGAATTCAGAAACCTTATGGGTTGAAATTAGAAATAATACAGAAAGTCTAGTTGTAGGATTACTCTACAGACCACCGGATCTAGATAGTTTAAATTCACAAATTATATGAGATGAAATTTCTAAAGTGACCAGGTCAAATAGAGTTTGCATTGTAGGCGATTTTAATTTTAGAAATATTAACTGGGAAACCATAACAGGTGATACTAGCTCTAAGGAGTTTTTGGAAGTAGTAGAAGACAATTTCCTTTCTCAGCATGTACTTGAAGCAACACGGGAGGTGAATATACTGGATTTAGTTCTTAGTAATAGAGAGAATATGGTTACAAATTTAGAAGTTGGTGAACCATCGGGCAACAGTGACCATGATTCCATTAGATTTAACATCATTTTCAAGGAAACTATAAAGGAAAATAAGAATATTGTTCCAAACTTTAGAACAGGAGATTTTGAGGGCTTAAAATCTAAATTATCTAATGAGGTATGGGAAGGGATTTCTGGGGTACAGATGTGGGTAGTTAATCCAGCAGGTCAGGTCCCAGGTAGCAGAGAACCCCGAGAATTGAGTACCACAGGCCAAAGATAAAGTTCTCCTTTTAGAAGTTGGTGAACCATCGGGCAACAGTGACCATGATTCCATTAGATTTAACATCATTTTCAAGGAAACTATAAAGGAAAATAAGAATATTGTTCCAAACTTTAGAACAGGAGATTTTGAGGGCTTAAAATCTAAATTATCTAATGAGGTATGGGAAGGGATTTCTGGGGTACAGATGTGGGTAGTTAATCCAGCAGGTCAGGTCCCAGGTAGCAGAGAACCCCGAGAATTGAGTACCACAGGCCAAAGATTATCAGAAGATAAGATCAATACAGTAAATTCTCTCACAGGAAAGAACAGCAGTCTGTCAGTTAATATAAATTTGGATGAGGAATATAACAATTTTGTCATGACTCTTAAGAATAGTCAGAAAGACTATATTCCCATGAAACATTTCAGATCAAGAAAAAATGACCCTAAATGGATGAACAGTAAAATAAACAATTTTATAGGTATTAAAAGAGGTATATACAGGAAACTAAAGAGAGGTGAAGAACAGGTGAGGCAGCAATATATACAGTTGAACAGGGAAGTTAAAAAGATAGTTAGAGAGTCGAAAAGAAAATGCGAAGTTAAAATAGCAGGAGAAGCTAAAGAAAATCCTAAAGGGTTTTATCAACATTATCAAACAAAATTTAAGGAAAAAGTCGGACCAATTGAAGTAACAAATGGCCATATCACAGATGATGATAAAGTGATGAGTACATGTTCAAATGATTATTTCTTATCTGTATTTACCAATGAAAACTTGGAATATATTCCGGAGGTATATGTCCCGATAATATACTTAGAACATAAGAACATAAGAATAGAGGACACTGCAACATGCCTACTGTCACACACGAGGCAGCTCCATTTTTTAATTGAATTTTCAGCATGTCTAACCTATTCTATTCTACTCGACTTATTTATTCTATTTTTCTTTTTATGATTTTTCTAATAAGCACTAACCTATTCATACCCACCCTACCTCTGTCATATGTCTATCTAATCTACATTTGAAGGTGTCTAAGGTATTGGCATTTACTATCCTACTAGGAAGCTTGTTCCAGCATCAGCTACTCTATTACCAAACCAATTTTTACCAATTTCCCTTCTGAACCTAAATTTATCAAGCTTAAATCCATTATTACGAGTTCTGGTTTGATCATGAATTTTTAAAACTTTATTAATATCTCCCTTGTTAATCCCTTTAAACCATTTATACACTTCAATCATATCCCCCCTAACTCTTCGCTTCTCTAGAGAATGTAGATTAAGTTTTTTTAATCTGTCCTCATATGGTAGATTTCTGATATTGTGTATCATCTTGGTCATTCTTCGCTGCACTCTCTCCAAGGATTCAATTTCCATTCTATAATAGGGCGACCAGAATTGCACAGCATAATCTAAATGGGGCCTAACTAATGCAAGATAGAGCTGCAAAATAACTTTTTCCGTCCTATTGCTAACGCTTCTTGAGATAAATCCTAAAATTCTGTTTGCTTTATTTCTGACTGCTGTGCATTGCTCTCTTGGCTTAAGACTACTACTCACAAGAACTCCCAAATCCCTTTCACACTGATAAAACTTTCACAACATGGGTTTCTGAGGGTTTTTTCGTGCCTTACAAACTTACTGTCTTTTTATTCAGAAGTTTACGAGGCAGTAGATTGTGGCAAAGAATATGATGCAATATATTTAGATTTTAGCAAAGCTCTTGATAGAGTTCCTCACAAAAGATTAGTTAAAAAGCTGGAAACTCATGGTATAGGAGGAGCTGTTCTCAGATGGATCAAAGAATTCTTAAAAGGCAGAAAACAGGGGGTTTGCATAAATGGAGAGAAAGCGGAGTGGGGCTCGGTTACTAGCGGGGTACCACAAGGCTCGGTACTTGGTCCCCTATTATTCATCGTATATCTAAATGATCTGGATTCGGATATCAGTAGTAAGCTAAGTAAATCCGCAGATGACACTAAAATAGGTAGAATTATAAATGTAAAAGAAGACATTCATGCTTTACAGGGAGATCTAAATAAATTATCTGAATGGTCGGACAAATAGCAAATGGAATTTAATGTTGAAAATTGTAAAGTAGTTAAAATGGGTACTATAAAAGACTATAAGAGTTATAAGCTAAATAACGATTGAAATCATGAGTTCTCAGTGTGAAAGGGATTTGGGAGTTCTTGTGAGTAGTAATCTTAAGCCAAGAGAGCAATGTACAGCAGTCAGAAATAAAGCGAACAGAATTTTAGGATTTATCTCAAGAAGTGTTGGCAATAGGACGGAAAAAGTTATTTTGCAGCTCAATCTTGCATTAGTTAGGCTCCATTTAGATTATGCTGTGCAATTCTGGTCACCCTATTATAGGATGGAAATTGAATCCTTGGAGAGAGTGCAGCGAAGAATGACCAAGATGATACACAATATCAGAAATCTACCATATAAGGACAGATTAAAATAACTTAATCTACATTCTCTAGAGAGGCGCAGAGTTAGGGGGAATATGATTGAAGTATATAAATGGTTTAAAGGGATTAACAAGGGTGATATTAATAAAGTTCTAAGAATTCATGATCAAACCAGAACTCGCAATAATGGATTTAAGCTTGATAAATTTAGGTTCAGAAGGGATATTGGTAAAAATTGGTTTGGTAATAGAGTAGCTGATGCATGGAACAGGCTTCCTAGTAGGATAGTGAATGCCAATACCTTAGACACCTTCAAATGTAGATTAGATAGACATATGACAGAGGTAGGGTGGGTATGAATAGGTTAGTGCTTATTAGAAAAATCATAAAAAGAAAAAGAGAATAAATAAGTAGAGTAGAATAGAATAGGTTAGACATGCTGAAAATATCATTCAAATATGGAGCTGCCTCGTGTGTGCCAGTAGGCATGATGTAATGTCCCCTATTCTTATGTTTTTATGTTCTTATATATAAATACTAATACAATCATAATACACAATAACGACTACACTCTGGTTGGGGGTTTATCTTGAGGGATAACTTCGTTGAGGCAGCACTTCAGGAGGGCTTTATCAATTATGTCAGGGGTCTAATGCCCCCTAGATAGATTGAAATTGTCCTTCATTTCAATGAGGGAAGATTCCACAATATATATATATATATATATATATATATATATATATATATATATATATATATATATATATATATATATATATATATATATATATTTTTCTCGACCCCAATATATATATATATATATATATATATATATATATATATATATATATATATATATATATATATATATATATATATATATATATATATATATATATATATATATATATATATATATATATATATATATATATATATATATATATATATATATATATATATATATATATATATATATATATATATATAGATATATATATATATATATATATATATATATATATATATATATATATATATTTCTCGACACCAATATATATATATATATATATATCTCGACACCATATATATATATATATATATATATATATATATATATATATATATATATATATATATATATATATATATATATATAACCAAATAAGCACATTACATATGTGAAAACATGAATCATTTTTTACCCCGACCGGGACTTGAACCTTGGACTCATGATTACTAAGTCAAGGCGCTACCACTACACCACAGAAGGTTAAAAGGAATCCAGCCTTATAGCTTATATCTGCTATACTTAGGAATGAACGCATTCTATCTGAATGCCACTATGTTCATGTTATAGATTCCCCAAACTCACTCGTGGCTTCCTAAGTATAGCAGATATAAGCCATAAGGTTGGATTCCTTTTAACCTTCTGTGGTGTAGTGGTAGCGCCCTGACTTAGTAATCATAAGTCCTAGGTTCAAGTCCCGGTCGGGGTAAAATATGATGCATGTTTTCACATATGTAATGTGCTTATTTGGTTATTTCATGGCCCGAATGAGATTGGGAATTGAATTAAATGCTAAAATGAAGCCACGAGTGAGGTTGGGGAATCTGTAATATGAACATAGTGGCATTCAGAGAGAATGCGTTCATTCTTAAGTATAGCAGATATAAGCTATAAGATTGGATTCCTTTTAACCTTCTGTGGTGTAGTGGTAGCGCCTTTGCTTAGTAATCATAAGTCCTAGGTTGAAGTCCAGTTTGGGGTAAAAAATGATTCATATATATATATATATATATATATATATATATATATATATATATATATATATATATATATATGTATATATATATGTATATATGTATATATATGTATATATATATATATATATATATATATATATATATATATATATATATATATATATATATATATATATATATATATATATATATATATATATATATATATATATATATATATATATATATATATATATATATATATATATATATATATATATATATATATATATATATATATATATATATATATATGTATATATATATATATATATATATATATATATATATATATATATATATATATATATATATATATATATATATATATATATATATATATATATATATATATATATATATATATATATATATATATATATATATATATATATATATATATATATATATACATACATATATATATATATATATATATATATATATATATATATATATATATATATATATATATATATATATATATATATATATATATATACATATATATATATATATATATATATATATATATATATATATATATATATATATATATATATATATATATACATATATATATATATATATATATATATATATATATATATATATATATATATATATATATATATATATATATATATATATATATATATATATATATATATATATATATATATATATATATATATATATATATATATATATATATATAATATATACATATATATATATATATATATATATATATATATATATATATATATATATATATATATATATATATATATATATATATATATATATATATATATATGCATGTGTGTGTGTAATTACTTAATTGTAATTAAGTAATTGTGTTTCCGGAAAAGCGCCCAAGCTCACAACTAACCGTCTAATGGTCGGCTCCATTTTGTACCTAGTGATACCTATCATACTACTCCTTAAAACTATGGATTGAGTTATCACTAACAAAACCTCCTCGCTTAGCGAATTTCAATTATCAACTACTCTTACGCTAAAAAAAGTACTTCCTTACATCCAGCAAAGAACTTTTCTAACGAAGCTTCAAAGTATAACCTCTAGGTTTAGTGCCAGCCATATCGAAATATCGATCCCTATCCACTCTGTCATAACCACGAAGGAATTTAAAAACCGTTTCCATATCCACTTCATTCTTCTAGCTTCGAGTGATGGTAAGTCTAATTCCCTCAGCTAGACTGCGTATTTTTTACACCAGTTTCATGGCATGTCTTTGAACTTTTTCCAGCATAAATACGTGCTTTTTCATGTGTAGATTTTAAATGGGGGCTACATATTCAGGCTTTGGCCTCACATAGATTGCATAAATATTTCTGAACAATTCCTTGTCCATGTGCGTGAAGGCTACCCTTATATTTGCTAAGAATATATATGCTGCCCTTACTATACCATTTATATGCGTTTCTGGAGACAAATCATCCAGTATATTTACTCCTAGATTTCTCTCATACTCCGCCTCATGATGTTCTGCTCCTGCCATTGAGTAGTCAAGCATGGATCTTCTCGCACTTGTACCCATTCTTGTTACCTTACATTATGAAGTACTGAATATCATTAGCCACTCTTCTGACGCTCATGCAGACTATTTAGGTCTTCCTGAGGTTCTCTGCCATTGTACTCTTTCATGCTTTCTTTCACAAGCATTATCTGAAGACATATCCATGAATGAATTTGCAAACATTGGTAGGTCATTTACATATACATGGAACAATAGTGGCCCTAAATCTGAACCCTGTGGAACTCCACTACTAACTCTTCTCCATTCAGACGCTGAGTGTCTCACTCTAACCCTCTGTTCCCTTCCTTCTAAGTTAGTCTTTATCCATTTTAAGACATATCTGCTTATTCTAGCCATTGCTTGCAGCTTCTTAATAAGTCTCCTGTGTGGGACCGTGTCAAAGGCTTTCTGGAAGTCTAGGAATATGCAATCTGCCCAGCCCTCTCTTTCCTAAAAGATTCGTCTTACCTCATCATAAAATTCTAATAAGTTTGTTATTGTTGATCTACATTCTCTGAAGCCATATTGTCTCACTGACAAAAAGTTGAAGGATTCCATGTGAAGAGAGATGTGTTTCCTTAGTAGTTTCTCCATAACTCTGCAAACTATGCTGACCAAGGAAACAGGTCTATAATGTAGTGCCCTATACCTGCTTGTTTCAAGCATCTTGGAATCTCCCCTGACTCCAGCGACTTTTCAAATATGATACTTTGTGCCGCTAATAATGATTTAGCACATTTCTTAAATACATAATGGGATATATCATCATGACCTGTAGATTTATGGGCATCTAACTCCATCAGCGCTTTGCATACCTCTGTGGTTAAAAAGATGATGTTCACTAATACTGACCTATGAGCTCATATCTCTGCAATCTGAGGGGGTGGGGTATTTTCCACTGTAAATATTGACTGAAACCCCTTGTTCCATTCTTAGCAGATCTCTTCATCCGTCTCAGTGATGTTTCCATGTGTATATATATATATATATATATATATATATATATATATATATATATATATATATATATATACGTGTGTGTGTGTGTGTGTGTGTCAAGGAAGCCCATCAGTGAAACAACACAGAAAAAATAACGCTATATTTCGGGTACTAACTGAACCCCTTCTCAAACACTTGTGGATCCAGTTAGGACCCAAATTATAGCATTATTCTTTCTATGTGTTGTTTCACTGATGGGCTTCCTTACCATTTAGTGCTGTATGGTAACAGTTTTTGCTTACTCATATATATATATATATATATATATATATATATATATATATATATATATATATATATATATATATATATATATATATATATATATACAATCCTCCATCCAATAGTCAGGATAGGGTGGTAGAAGAACTTTGGGGATTGTAGGAGGGGGAGTAGCTCTTAAAATCCTGATGCAAAATGTTAAGGACCTTGAAACCCTTGTAATAAATCTAGATGACAAAATTCGGAATATGGATATAGAAATGAAAGATAATGGAACACTTAGAGAGGTAATAAAATCTCTGGAGGAAGTAAATAAGGCACAAGGGCAAGACAGAAAAAAAATGAAAAATGAATAAAGAAGCTGGAAGAGGAAAAGAGAGAACTAGAAACCAGAATATCTAAGCAACAAGATAACAACAAACAGTTGAATAACAACCTGCATGAATTATATACTAGTTCACTGCTCTCTTCTGAGAGAGATGAATTTGCAGCATGGAATATCCAGATAAAGGAAAACATCGAACAGTTTAGAAAAAAGTTTCAGGAGCTGAATACGGAACATGATGCCATGAGAATTTCCTTTGCAGATGCAGTGAAGGGGAAAGTGGCAGTAAAGGAGGCTGTGAGGGTGGTGGCACTAGAAAATGTACAAACGGTTGACTATAAAGAAACAGTGATAGGAAAAATGAAAGATGTTGAGATGGAAAGGGAAAGTCCTCTGATCAAATAAGCACTTAATAAAGAGAAGACAGTGGTAATATCAGGCATAAGTGAATCCCATTAGTCAACGTGGCAGGGGAGATTTGAACAAATTAAAGCTAGAATTTTAGACCTGATGAGGAGGCTTGGAGTAGTATGTTGTGTGGAGAATATTGTAAGCATTCACCAACTTAATAAATATTCTAGGGAGGGAAGGGAAAGACCAATGAAAGTAACCTTTGAGAGAGGGGACACTTGTAGAGAAATATTGACGAGAAAAAAAAATCCTACAAGACCTTCAAGAATTCAAAACAGTGTTCATTAGACCATACAAAACACAGGAAGAGATGGAAAAGATCAAAAACTTGTTGCAAAAAGCTAGAAGGTTAAATAAGGGAAGAAATGAAGAAGAGAGGAATTTTTTTTTTCAGAGCTCTTCCAGCCAAAGGGGAGATAAAGAAGATAATGATAGAAGATCAGGGGATGTAGCCTCATTAAGACTGCTGTACGCAAATGCTGATGGGGTAGCTGGTAAGGCAGTAGAATTAAAGGACAGGATTTGCAAGTGTAAGGCTGATATAGTAGCGGTTACAGAGACGAAGTTAAGTGAGGTCATAAACAGTGTCACAGTTTTTCCTAAGAATTGAAAGATATGAGAGGACTGATGGAGGGATAGCACTGCTTATAAGTGAAAGATTTAAGATTTAAGAAATAGACTGCTATAGAAAGTGAGTTCAAGGAATTTCTTGTTGCTCGCATATATATTTTTTTATGAGTGCTACACCAGGACTGGCAAAAAACTACCCTCCTCAATAAAGGCCCGCGCACGAGAAAACATTAAGATGAATGAAAAAGAAGAATCTTATGAACTAGGCAGAGATGAGGTAATGATACACAAAGGAAAAGGACAGACTGAAAAATAGTCAAAGTACTGAGGCCCTAGAAATACGGGGTCAGAGAGCATTATAATAACTGTTGTATATAACCCACCAAGGAACCAACATAGGCTAGTAGTTTATGAGGAAAGTGATATAGGCCTAGGTAGTATTGAAGTCACAAGCTCAGTTGTTAACATTGCACATGAAAGAAAATGTGGAATTTTGATTATGAGAGATTTTAATCATAGAGAGATAGATTGGATAAGTCTTGAGGACTCATTCTTGGCAAGATTCTAGATTGCGTACAAGGGAATTTCCTACACCAAGATGTACTGGAACCAACGAGGGCCAAAGGTGGAGATGAGCCATTACTGCTTGATCTAGTATTCACAGATAATGTGTTGGATGCTGAAGCAATTGAATATGAACCACCAATTGGAAAGAGTGACCACTGTGTGTTGTTGATGGAATATATCATCGAAGATGTTCTTCCTGAAAGTAGAGGCACTGAATGCACGAGGAGGAACTATCCGAATGGAGATTACATCAAAATTATTGAACTTTTTGCTGTTTTTGACTGGAGGACCATATTTAAAAAAAAATCTTGACAAATAATGTACTAGGTCTTTTGTGAGGAATTGTTGCCTCCCTTCCACCAAATTAGGAGCTATTCATACCAGTAGGAAATCATGAGTGTAAGAGAGCTAATTAGAGAAGAGACATGCTGGAAAAGATTTAGGGGAAGAAAAATCATAAAAGCCTGGCAGACTTATAAAAGAGCAAGAAATGATTACCTAAGTAAAAGAAGAGAGACATAGATAGACTATGAAAGAGATATCCTCAGAAAGGCTAAAAAAAAATCCAAAGCTTTTCCACTGCTTTATCAGAGGAAAGCTGAAGGTCAAAAAACAGGTTTTAAAGCTAAAGAGAGAGGATGGAAGCATAAGTGAGATGAATGAAAAGATCTGCAAAGAATTGAGCAAGGAGTTTCAGTCAGTATTTACAGCAGAAAGTACCCCCACCCCATCAGATTGCAGATTTAGGAGATCACAGACCACTATTAGAGAACATCATCTCTTCATACACAGAGGTATGTAAAGCGCTGATGGAGTTAGATGCCCATAAAGCTACAGGACCTAATGATATATCCCGTTTTGTACTTGAGAAGTGCACTAAATCAATATCGGTGGCACTATATATGATATTTGAAAAGTCGCTGAAATATGGGAAGATTCCAAGAAGCTGGAAACAAGCGAATGTGGTACCTATCTTCAAAAAGGTAAAGAGGGATACAGCTCTAAGCTATAAACCTGTCTCCTTGACCAGCATAGTTCTCAAAGCTATGGAGAAACTACTAAGAAAACATATCTCTCTTCTCTTGGAATCCTTCAACTTTTTGTCAGTGAGACAACATGGCTTCAAAGAAGGTAGATCAACAGTAATAAACTTATCAGAATATTTTGATGAGTTAAGCCGAACCTTACAGGAAAGAGAGGGCTGGACCATTTAACATGGTCCCACACTGGAGACTTATTAAGAAGCTGCTTGCGATGGTGAGAATAGGTAGAAATGTCTTTGAATGGATGAGAACATACTTAGAAGGAAGGGAACAATGGGTTAGAGTAAGACACTCAGTGACTGAATGGAGATGAGTTAGTAATGGAGCTCCACAGGGTTCAGTTTTAGGGTCACTTTTGTTCCTTGTATATGCAAATGACCTACCAGAGTCTGTAAATGCATTCATATATATGTTTACTGATAATGCAAAGATTGTGAAAAAAGTAAGATACAAGAACAATGGTAGGGAACTTCAGGAAGAACTAAATAATCTGCATGAGTGGTCAGAAATGTGGCTAATGAAATTCAATACTCCTAAATGTAAGGTAATGAGAATGGGTACAAGTGCGAGAAGGGGTAAGCTAGAATACTCAATAGCAGGAGCAGAACTTCAAGAGACAGAGAATGAGGGAGATCTAGGAGTAAACACACTGGCCGATTTGTCTCCGAAAATGCATATAAATGGCATAGTAAGGGCAGCATATGTTTTAGGCTTCAGGGACTTGGACAAGGAAATGTTCTGAAATATTTATGTAACCTATGTGATGCCAAAGCTTGAATATGCAGCCCCCTTTTGGAAGCCACACTTGAAAAAGCACTTAGTTAAGCTGGAAAAAGTTTAAAGACATTCCAGGTGACCGGTTCCAGAAATATGCAATCAAGGTTATGAGGAGAGGCTGAGAGAATAAGACTTACTATCACTCGAAGCTAGAAGAATAAGGAGGTTATGGTGATGGTTTTTAAATTACTTCATAGTTATGACAGAGTGGATACGGATCGATCATTTGATATGGCTGGTACTAGAACTAGAGGTCATAGTTTGAAACTACGTAAGAAAAGTACTTTTTAGTGTAAGAGTAGTTGATAATTGGAATCGGCCGGGCGAGGAGGTAGTTAATGCTAGCTTAATTCATAGTTTTAAGGATAAGTATAATAAGCATCACTAAGTACAAAAATGGAACCGATCAAGAGCTAGGAGTTACGAGCTTGTGGTTCTCTCCCGTAAGCGAAATTAGGTAATTAAAATTAGGTAAATACATGTGATATGATCTGCATTAAGTCACGGACTACCTTTTCTACTAAGGGTTAGACGGTCCTTTAATGAAAGGACTTTGGCCTTGGCATGTGCTGCCGCTACCCGGAGTGAATGCCCTTTCCCTCCTCAGACTTTGGCGGGCCGTAAAACTTCGACCTGACGAATCAAAGACGCGAGCGTTACCACCCTGTCATGTTGGCGATATACATACATACATACATACATACATACATACATACATACATACATACATACATACATACATACATACATGGGTATATTGAATAGATTGATGTACATTATGATTTTATAATTAAGAAACATTTAAAATCAGATATATTTGTTTGTTCATATTTTATAAAAAAAAATTATCTACGTTATCCAATTTAAATTATGCAGCGACTGATGAAAAGGTACTTTATGAAGAAAAATAATTCAAATATATTCTTTTTGTCTTTATTGAGGCGTGACTTCCACTCTTATAGTTGCTATAATATATATATATATATATTTATATATATATATATATATATATATATATATATATATATATATATATATATATATATATATATATATATATATATATATATATATATATATATATATATATATATATATATTATATATATATATATATATATATATATATATATATATATATATATATATATATATATATATATATATATATATATATATATATATGGCGTAGATATTGATGTTCCGAATTATTTTTTCAGTGAGATGCAGAATAAGACTTCTTCGTCGGCTTCATAATCACATTGACATGAAATATATTGTTTGTGTCGGAATGCCAACAGGAATTGCGTATAGTCAACATGAACCTAACTAATAAATAGATTCAGTGGGAATTGTTTATCATCAGGATACAGAGAGAAAAAGAAATCCGTCTCTAATAATATTAACAGACAATTTGAAAGGAAAGCGTAACTGAATAAAATATTTAACAAAAAGAGGGAGAGAAAGAGAGGGGGGAAAGAGAGCGAAAGTTTATCCTCTTCGTTCGCAAATGATTGGCTTAGTGTGATGGCATGACACATCGTGCCATGTAATCCCATCTCTGTAGAAGTTGTTAAGAACAGCCAGACAGGTCTCGTTGCCTTCTCGGTTGTCAGGCTGTGGCCGATTTGCTCTGAAATGACGAACGAGAAGTTGTAAGAAAAAGTTCGAAGACGTTATTAACAGATGAATGAGGATTAGCTTTTTTAACTGCAGAATCGTGTCATGTTTGTTTCTCCAAGTAAAAAGGATTTGCTGCTTCATTTGTAAAAATGCTTTATATCCTGATCAAGAAAACCTATAAAATGTGAGGCTTAAACCAATACTTTCACTTATCATATTCATAATGAAAGAGACAGTCATACATAGCCTTTCAGGCTCTAGATTTAAGATCAGTAAACTTGTAATTAGGGATTTCAATCTTTTTACAACTGTAATCTCTTACACTCGCAAAATTATTTTTATTGACATCATGAATAGCACTGAAAGCTATAAAACTCACCCTCCAGTACGAGACCAGTTGAGACCACTGAAGCCACCACCGTTGATCCATCTCCAACCAGAGCCAGCTCTTACTCCACCTGTCCAGATATATTCTTTGCGGTCTGAAAAGAAGGAAAATCTTATTAATTGCCTTCATTCACACATTTTTGCCTTTTAAGTTTCAAAGTGTATTACCCTTTAACATATATATATATATATATATATATATATATATATATATATATATATATATATATATATATATATATATATATATATATATATATATATATATATATATATATATATATATATATTTGCTTATGATCCATTATTTTTTCTTGTATATTTCAAACGAATATATATATATATATATATATATATATATATATATATATATATATATATATATATATATATATATATATATATATATATATATATATATATATATATATATATATATATATATATATATATATATATATATATATATATATATATATATATATATATATATATATATATATATATATATATATATATACATATATATATATATGTATATATATATATATATATATATATATATATATATATATATATATATATATATATATATATATATATATATATATATTTGCTTAAGATCCATTATTTTTTCTTGTATATTTCAAGCGAATATATATATATATATATATATATATATATATATATATATATATATATATATATATATATATATATATATATATATATATATATATATATATATATATATTACCTTGGCTGTTTCCCCCATTGGGGTGTAGCCGACATCAAAAAGAAAGAAAACTAGAGTTGGGGGAGAAGTTACTCTCCCCTCTACTCCCCTTCTTCATTGACGTCTCGCGGAGGTTAATACAAGGGGGGGGGGAATTCCCAGTCCCCTCGCCCCGTTCACTTTTAGTCGCCTCTTACGACACGCAGGGAATACTTTGGGGATATACTTTGATGTTGTGCCCGACACCACAGGGCACTATATATATATATATATATATATATATATATATATATATATATATATATATATATAGTATATATATATATATATATATATATATATATATATATATATATATATATATATATATATATATATATATACTGGCTTGAAAGAGAAGTTAATATTTGGTTATATACTAGTGGTATTCTATCAAAAAAGACTTATTGAGTATATGACCAACTAGTCAAAGGGATAAAGAGTAAATTATAGGAATACAAGAATTGTTCTATTATAAGACTTGGAAATCCCATCAACCTCAAAGATGATGAAACACTTACGAGAGCCTATGATTCCATTTATGAACTGGCTTTCTGCTTGAGACTCAATACTGACAGGTCCCCATCCACCTCCAAGGCTGTTGCAATAACCAACGGCTTGCCCGTGTGTGTATTTGCGGTTACCATCATGGAGCCAAGAGTAATGGTATTCAGAACCACCGTTAGCTCCATCAGCCTATTGGGGGGAAAATATGCTTTTATAACATTTTTGTGGTCTGGTTTTGTGATTACTCTTATTAGCGAGAACGAGCTTCATTTTCTTTATATAAAATGTTTTTTTCCTCTCATTATACGCCAAATTTTGAGCAAAAAGAGACAATTTTCTATTACAGTTGTACGTTGTCAAACTAAACTCTATATTCATAAAAATTGCAATGTGCATTGCGTATGTTTACCATCTTTCTCAGTTTGATAAATATTCAAAAGGGTTTCTGATGATGTCAGTTAGTAATTATTGCTAAGATTTGGTCATTAGGATAACATTCAAGGCACTGCAGACTTGAAGACATTCCCATCCTTTGCTCAAACGGGAATTGAATAGATAATCCTACCCACCAACTTTTTTGGGAAAAAGAGTGTTTGGACTAGACCAGTTTCGAGCAATCCTGTTTTAAAGATGGCTTTCTTTCCTTACGATATTTAGCAATACGCGTCCACTGGTCGTATATGATACTTACTCCACCCCCACCACCGCCTCCGAAGCCACCTTGTCGCAATCCTTGCTGAGGTTGAGGTCTGAACTGCTGCTGCTGAAACTGGGGCTGTCTAAAAAATTGTGGTCGCTGAGGACGTCTGAAGAAAGGGAACTGGGCGGACGCCACAGCAACCAACCCAAAGAGCAGCAAGTATTTCATCTGAAAATATAATATATTTAAAAATATATAGACAGCCCCTAGGCGACAAACATAGGTAATAAATAATATGCTTTCAGACATTCTTTGAAGAGATCGTCCTTTCATCACTTTTGTGGTATAGCCTTCTTGTTTTCTTCAGCTCCCTCCGTGTTTTAATAAAAAAAAAAATAATAATAATAAATCAGGAATATCAAAATTACTCAATGATTTTTAAGAATATGACCATTAGAGATAAGAAAAAGACCTATGTGGTCACCATTGACTGCAAATGTCGAAAAAAATTGCTAAAACAACTAAGAACTTCGCCTACGAGTTAAAGAAAAACTAATAGAAGCCCTACTACGTTTCAGCTCTCCTCGTTATTCATCATCATTATTTGACGTTATTTTATCTTGGCTAGATTTAATGTCCGAGCGTCCCTATCAAAGTTTAAGTAATTACTTTGGGAAAAAGAGTATCGTTAGTAGTGTACCTGCAGAAGCATTATTTGATCTTTACTTCCTGCCGATTTAAATTTTCTCAAATGATTTACAAATCCTCTTATTCGCCGAGCTTATTTTTGGATAAGCATAGCATTTATTCATAATCAAGGGAGCTTGAAACTTCTGAGGCAAGTATGGACAATATTAGTGGGTTACTTAGTATTGTCTTTTAGCTAATATCAGGATGTGTTCTTCTGATAGTATTCAATAATATTTATCATTACTGACATATACACGACTGAAACAATTTCTCTTATACTACGGCGAAATAAAACGAATTTTCATGACTGATAAATTTTAATACGTATATATATATATATATATATATATATATATATATATATATATATATATATATATATATATATATATATATATATATATATATATATATATATATATATATATATATATATATATATATATATATATATATATATATATATATATATATATATATATATATATATGTATATATATATATATATATATATATATATATATATATATATATATATATATATATATATATATATATATATGTATATATATATATATATATATATATATATATATATATATATATATATATATATATATATATATATATATATATATATATATATATATATATATATATATATATATATATATACATATATATATATTTATGATTGTGACACCAGGACGGGCCAAAAAAAGAAAAGAAAAGAAAACAGCTGCCATCGAGCCTGGGCACGAAGAATACATTAAGTAAAAAGTAACAGAGATGGAGAGTGTAATGGCTTGTCAGAAGAGAAGGGATAATAAGAGGTGTGTAAGGAATATCCAAGAATATTGCGTTGGAAGATAGGCATTAAAAATAACCGTTTCTGAAGGAAGACTTAACATCGAACTGTCCTGGACAGTCCTATTTAAGTTTAAAAATCCTTCAGCTATAGTATCGCAACAGGCGGCTGGTGCCATGGGCCAACCTACTACATATTATATATATATATATATATATATATATATATATATATATATATATATATATATATATATATATATATATATATATATATATATATATATATATATATATATTGTTCCGGTTTTACGTCACGGAATCCATTTTATACCAAGGGCTAGGACGGTTGCCTTCTTGCAAAGGACTTGTTTTGGCAGATGTAATCCTTACCCTGAGTGCATGCCCTTCCTAACCTCAGACCGTGACGGGGCGCGAACCCTCGACCTGACGCCTCAGAGTCGCGGATGCTACCGCTTGAGCCACGGTGACTACATATATATATATATATATATATATATATATATATATATATATATATATATATATATATATATATATATATATATATATATATATATATATGTGTGTGTGTGTGTGTGTGTGTGTGTGTGTGTGTGTGTGTGTGTGTGTGTGTGTGTGTGTGTGTGTGTATCCGTTTGTACGTTACATTTTAATACTAGTGAATGTTTTATTCTACCACTAAAGGTTACCTTAAAATACGAAATAATGTAACCTTTTAAGAACATATATGGAAAAGTCAGACCCATTAGAGATAGTGTTTAATTAAAAAAACAGCGGAAGAAAAACGGTTTTGTTAGCCTTTACTTTCAATGAACTAATTTTTTTTTTTTTTTACAAGAGCCTCTTGAAAGGTCTGGAATATGCCTTGGGCTTAATTTGACCTTTATGTCTGTTTTATATTTGTCTTGAGCGCAGACCCCACACACAACAATTCCCCTGGTATCCTGATGTTGCTTAGAATAACAAGACTTCACTCTGATGATTGTGGAACCTAGATACGGCCATGAATGAACACGAGAAGGCAATTAATAACAACAACTTACACGAGTAGAACTAGTGCCTCTGTTTACTAATATATATATATATATATATATATATATATATATATATATATATATATATATATATATATATATATATATATATATATATATATATATATATAATCTCATATTAACCTCTTAACATTTTCTGCATTTTACTAATGTTTCAGATAATGACTTGATTATCGTCATATGGTTAATGGTTTATGGAAATGAGGTGAGATGATACTGTACTTCACCAAATATGAGAATAAAATGATAAATATAATCGTGAAGAGTTTATGCGTTAATTGAATGGTAAGTTCCTAAACATATCAGAACGGATATTTAAAGCTATGTTCCATAGAACAAAAACGTTTCGCTTGGTTAAACTTAATGCTTTGATATAATAACCATTCATCACAACTATTATTGTTGTTCTCCGTATGAAGCGCGTTTGCTAATGGATCATCGTATCCGAAGAAAAGTTACTGCTCACTTGCAAATATGATCATAATCTCCTGCTAACGGAAAGAAGATGTATTAATTTAACCAAATTTAATGGTCCACTATTACATCTACTGCATTGCAACTACTGCCCTAGGCTATGCTATTGTTGTTCACATAAAGGTAAGAGTTGCCGATAGAACAAGCAGTTGCTGCTAGCAGGTGTGTCTTCCATACGAGAGCAAGTCGTTCTCTCACCTTGGAAGGCTTAGAAGGAAAGTGAGAGTGACTCAACACAACCGAGTGAAGGTCGACCAACTAAGCCCTGATGTGAAATGTGTTTGTGCTCATCATTATCATTAAGCACGTCATACTCGACCAGCGTGAATGGCGTTTGGGGGAAGTTTGTTTGTTTGGTCTTCATGGCCTTACAGTGAGAGAGGATTGCCTCATTTGGGAGCGTTTCTCAACTTAGTCGATGCACGCATTTGGGATTTCTTGATAATAATAAAGGCTTATTACTACTTCCCCCCCCCTTTTTTTTTCTTTTTAGGAGTGGAGGGGAGTAGGAAATTGTAAGCCAGATCTTAATTGCATTTTGACTCTTGCGTAATATTATGATGTTCTTATCTGCATATGTACGAACACTTCTAAAGTCATCTGATAAATATCAAGACAGACAAACTAAATAAATTAAAAAAAAAAGTATCATGATCTCGAATTGGTATAATATGCAATTGTATTGTTGTGATATAATGCTGGAATGAAACTAACTG
>JAXCGZ010001995.1:30000-60000 GCA_037179515.1 Halocaridina rubra | reverse complement strand
TATCATATTCTTTCGAAGTTTTAGCCGCACGCACACAGGACATGATCTCTGCTTTAAAGGTTCAATGACAAACTTTTTTTTTTTTTTTTAATCATTATTCAGTGGGCTTGCCTTCTTCAGGGTCGACCAGTTCCCTTCCCAATAATGACTTAATAAATGCACATTTCCTACTACTGACTACCATTTATATAGAAACAATGCATTAACACACAGGATATGAACACCTGCTTCTAACCAGAAGGTCCCGAGCTAAACTATTCAAGGTTGGTTGGTTGGTAGGATGGGATAGGATAGGTGGGGGGAAGAACAGTGACGGCGTCGAGTGAACTCTCTTAGCCCTATTCAGGGTGTCATCACTGAAGAGAGGGGGATATAGGATGGGAAGGATTGGGGGGATAAGCACGAAAATTAAAGAAGGAAGAGATAAATAGAGATAATTCTCTCTAGGAAGCACTAAGAAGTGAGGCTAGTGGTGTTCTCTCGAGAACTAAAAGCCCTAGTCAGCTCAATAGCTTTCATTAAAACCAGATATTTGCAGGATTTGCATTTTTACCCTTCGGAATCCCAAGCTCGAGAAATCACTTTATAATCGATCCACACACATATTATACATTAAATGAGCCTTGTTCTGCCGGGTTGATGATGTTACCTTTTAAGTGATGAACCCCCAACCCTGTTTTTTTATCTTCTAGAGATCTTCTGCAGAAAGACGGCTATGCAAGCAACCTTGTGGACCGAAATGTGACCCCTTTTAGTGGAAGCGCTGATCCGTTGAGGTACAGGAGGATGTATTGTTAGTTGACAGGTTACATGCATGGAGACTAATGAAGGATATCGATCATAGCTCTGTTTTGCTTAAAAGCATAAATATAGCGTACTATGTATCCTCTTCGATTAGTACAGTTATTTATCTACTAGTTAGTTTTGATTTACCACTAAAATTATTTTTCTTTTTGCATAACTTTAATAGATTTTAAATGTTCTTATTTAAATCTTATTTGCTCTGTGGATATGTTCAAGGGGAAAGGAAATGACATTGGTGCGTCAGGAAATCATCTCTTGGAATTCACTTCCTTAATGACTGAAGCCTTTTAAGAAAAGATTTCTGGCCGAGATGATGTTATTGTCAGTCAGTTGTTTTATTGACCCGCCTTGTCTTTCAAGATATCCTTTGTGAGCGTACCATGAACTAAAGAGGAGGCCAAACTGCTGCTGCTGCTGCTTTTTTTTTTTTTTTACTCATGCCACTAAGAAGATGAAGAGAGGGTCAAAATTCGAGTCTTATAAGACGATGCCACTTCCCGTTTAGATAAGAGGAAGTTTCTGCTATTTGCCTTATAGGAGTCTTTGTTCGGTTAGTAAAAGACCAATGTTATTCGAAAACCGTATACTGGTGCTGTGGCATCATAGGATTTTAATTATTAATCAGGAACTAATTTTTCATTACTCAGGAGTGAAATAGTAGATGTGTATATTCCTTTTTTTTTAATTTACTTACAGCACTGTACTTTTTGATGTTTGTAATGAAGCTTTTGGTAGCACAACCATAATCAAGAGCCAAGACTTAAAAATATACAGGAAATCCAGTGTAATATGTTTACCTTTCTCGATATTGAACGAACAAGTCTATATGAATTACAGTGCAACAAGTTTCATACTTATAGTAATGTATCATTCAGGGTTAAATTTTTTGTGATTAGAATGATAATAGAAGAGTCATGGCAAGTAAATTCAACTCCCTCCCCCATTAAAAGTTTTAACTTTGTTAAACTCTACGTTCGTAATTTGCCATGTTGCGTCACATTAGTGCAATTTTATAATCTGGAGTAACTGCTGAGAGTGGATCAGAGCTTGAACATTTCTCTACTCATATCCACATGAATATGCTTGCGTGAAGTATACTTATGTTTTGTGCTCGAGGCAAAATTCTCTCAAAATATCGGAAAGCTTTACTTTTTTAGTTGGAACTATTACTTTCCACTGGTATACAGCTATCGAACATATTTAATCAATTACAGTTATGGATAAATTGTTCTTGACTGGAAATATCCCAAGATACTTTTTTTTTTTTACTAGGTGCCTTATAGATTTGATCTTTGTCCCAGTATATTTATTCATAGGTATGATAAATAAATTTGCCAGAGTTTAAGATTTATTATAAATATAAAAGGAATATTTATGGGTACTTTAGAGTGGATAGTCAACAGGTTTATGATTTTCAAAACCAATTAGGCTAGAATACGCTTTTGACACCATTTGTCACCTACTTGAACTAACTGACGATTCTCAGTTACTCTGGCCATGGTCTATTACCCAACTTGCTGGCGATGATAATTTTGATTACCTTAAATTACAGGCTCTGCTTATTTCATATATAAAATATTTTCTTTACCTTAACTACTTAAAATTGAAAAACTCCTGTTCAGTTTTACTTTAAATGAATGAAAATTGAGATTCTTATCGAACAAAAAGGGATGAGCCTCTGTTTAAACTTATACTTTCTGGTCATTTCGTTTTGAGCTACTTTGAATGAGTGGGAATCTATCAAATGCTAAGGATCCTTTTTTTTTATAATTGAATATTTAATATAGATATCTAGATATGGCCAGGGTCTGTCTTTTCAACTCCATGATATTACATATAATTCTATTTATACTTCGAAATTGTTGACCGATCCCTATTTATTAATGCCGATTCTATTACTCCAGTTATTAACAGTTCTATTTCTAAGTGAAATTAACACCGATCATTATATTATATAATACTCCATTTTACAAGGAGTTTTTCTCGCATATGACCGGCTTCGTGTGATGACAAGCGATATCATGCCATCTAATTCCATCTCCATAGAAGTTATTCAGTACCCCAAGACAATTTTCGTTGCCTTCTTGGTTGTCTGGTTGCGCTTTACCTTTTCTGAGAAAAGAGGAAAATTGTCAATTACAGACTATTAAGGTTCAATACTTTTATCAATCATATATAGTAATTGCCAGCTCAAATAGTAAAATTTGTGCAAAATGGAAAAAAGGCAAGTCACGGTACTCGAAAGACATCAATCTGTCTGATCCTATCCTCGGCCAACTGAATCCTAATTAGCACACCATGATAAACTGCATTTCACACAAAGAGGATGCTCAGCAGAGGAAAAGGAGGAGTTCTGGAGACAGATAGACAGCTTGATAAGGGCAGTGCCAGAAAATGAGAGGATAGTGCTGGGAGGTGATCTAAATGGCCACATAGGACAAGACAACGCAAACATTCAGAGAGTGCATGGAGGATGGGGAGCGGGAGAAAGAAATGAAGGAGAACAGAATTGATTTTGCAATGGCATTTGACCTGGCTATTGATAACACCCTCTTTAAGAAAAGAGAAGCACAGATGCTCACCTACAGAAGTGGAAATAGAGAAAGCCAGATTGACTTGTTCTTGTGTAGGAGGAAAGATAAAAATGAAATCATAAATTGTAAAGTAATCAAGGTAGGAAGTGTGGCTCCAAAGCATAGGCGGGTGGTAACAGACCTTATATTAGTCGGAAGGATAAGAAGAAGAGTGCAAAGGATGGTGAAAACAAAATGGTGGAAGAGAAAGGAGGAAGAAAGTAAATTAGCCTTTAGGGAGGCAGCAAGTCAAAAACTGGCAACATATGTAAGACAGAGGCTGGGACGACGTTGGAAGAATTGTGAGAGAGGCTGGAGAACAAGAGTTGGGGAACACACCAGGAAGGAAAACACTGCAAGATAAAGAAAACTGGTGGTGGACACCAGAGGTACAGGCTAAGATTCGCGTTATAAAGTGGCAAAGAAAAGGTACGATGCAACGGGAAATGCAGAAGATCAAGAACAGCATAAAATGGCGAAGAAGAATGCTAAGAGAGCGGTAGCAGTAGCGAAAACAGAGAGTCTACAATATTTTTATGAAGATCTGGACACTAAACATGGACAAAAGAAAGTGGTCAGTACAGCAAAGCAGAGGAATAAAGCTACTAAAGACTTGGTACATGTAAAGCAAATTAAAGATGAACAGGGAAGAGTTTTGTGGGAAGAGCAGGATATCAAACAGAGATGGAAGAGCTATTTTAAGAAATTGCTAAATGTAGAATACCAAAGACAAATTATAGAGTATGGACAGCCAGATGAGGTAGAGGTGGAAGATATTAGGGTGCATGAGGTGAAGGAAGCAATTGGAAAAATGAAGAACGGGAAAGCAGTTGGACCAGATGAGATACATGTAGAGGCTTGGAAAGCACTGGGCAACCTGGGAGTGGAGATCGTGTACGAGATCATTTGCCAAGCATTTGATAGTGAAAAAATACCAAATGAATGGAAAGAACCCTGGTACCAATTTACAAAGAGAAGGGAGACATCCAGGACTGTGAAAAGTGTAGAGGGATTATTGCTTATGAGTCATACTATGAAGATATATGAAAGAGTAATAGACAAAAGACAGAGAATGTACGGAAATAACGGAAGCTCAGCTTGGATTTATGCCAGGAAGGAGTACAACGGATGCCATCTTTGTGTTGAGACAGTTAATGGAAAAGTACAGAGAGAAACGGAAGGGATTACATCTGGTTTTTATTGATTTTGAAAAAGCTTACGATCGAGTACCAAGGGAGGAAGTGTGGAGGTGCATGCGGGAGAAGGAAGTGCCAGAAAAGTATGTGAGGGTGTGCCAGGATATGTACAGAGATGTATACACACAAGTGAGGACAACGGCCGGGGTGACGGACAAGTTCCCAGTGACAGTTGGAGTACATCAGGGGTCGACATTGAGTTCATACCTTTTCAACCTGGTCATGGTTGTGATAGTGAGGGACATACTGGAGGAAGCCCCATGGACTATGTTATTTGCCCACGACATAGTCTTGGTGGCGAAGACCAGAGAGGAAGTGGAGGAGAAGTTGAACAAGTAGAGGGACGAGTTGGAAAGTAGAGGGCTAAAGATAAGCCGGGACAAAACAGAATACATGCAGATGGGAGAACAAGATGATTACAGTCAATTGTACTTGGCACAGGAGAGGTTAAAAAAAGGTGGAGGCTTTCAGGTACTTGGGGTCAAATCTGTCGCAGGATGGTGAACTGGATAGAGAAATAAATGGGAGGATACAAGCTAGATGGAAAAAATTGGAGGAAATGCTCTGGACTGATATGTGATAGAAAGGTTCAGTGCAAGAGTGAAAGGCATGATATATCGTGCAGTGGTAAGGCCAGCGATGATATATGGCTCGGAGACGTGGCCTGTTGAGAAAACACAAGAAAGAAAGATGGGAAGTGGTAGAGATGAGAATGGTGAGATGGATGTTGGGTGTGACGAGGAAGGATAGGATCAGGAACGAGAGAATTAGAGGGACAGCCAAGGTGACAAGTGGGAGAGAAGATGCAAGAAAGAAGACTTTAGTGGTATGGACACTGTATGAGGCGAGATGAAGATTGTATTGGTAGAAGGATGATTGAGCTAGAGGTGGAGGGAGTAAGAGGGAGGGAGACCACGAAGACGATGGGAGGACTGTATACGGGACGACTTGAGAGAGAAGGACCTCAGTGGAGAGGAAGCATTGGACAGGAGAGAGTGGAAAAGGAAGATAAGAAACCGTGACCCCATATAGATATGGGAAAAGCGAGAGAAGAAGAAGAAGGAGATAAACTGCAATTCATTAGTAGAAAATTCTGCACCACCTGGTTAGTTATGAGAATTAATATCTGATCTGTTGCTCTACACCCGATTTTCATTTACAATATGCAGGCAAAAGGACATGTCTCCCGTTGCATTAGGTCTTTGGGTAAAGAAAGAGAAGATCATTCAAGATTAGCATTAGGTGTTGATGCTTCTTTTAGAATAGCAGTTTGCTGTCAAGTAAAATCACCTACTTATTTTGATATCTAGTCACCTAGGCACATTATTATCAGATATATGGAGTTTGATATACACATGCTCTTGTCGATAAATTAAGCTTAGGAACTTCGGTAATTTTGTAGTTATTTAGGAGTTTTGTATAGACAGCTAGATATAACTTATCGATGGTTTCAATGTATTGTCATCAAAGGAATGTTATGCGAAATATAAGAATATATATTTAACTGCTTTGAACTATTTTTATACAAAGTCAAAATTTTTTGTTATTTTTTTTAATGCACATTCACCAGCCTCATCTATTCTTTGCATCACAAAACCAATTTCAATATGAAGTATTAACTATTTCCTTTTATTTTAAATGGTGAGCAATTCAATTGTCATTTGTACATATTTAACGCGTGATTCTTTTCCTAAACCGGTATCCAACCCTATCGCACATTAAGCAAAACATTGTACATGCTGAATGTTAATACTCTACTGCTTAGATCTTCACACTAACCTAGTATCTCCCAAAGCATAATGCTAATTTGACGTGAATATCTGGGTTCGAATCCTGATAAAGTATTGATGTAAAGATTGTTATTAGTTTATATGTCCACTTACCCTCCAGTAGGAGACCAGTCGAGATCTCTGAATATTCCCCCATTACTCCATCTCCAAGCAAATCCTGCTCTGACACCTCCTGTCCATATGTATTTCTTCCGATCTGAGGAAATATAGAAAAAGATGAAGAAACGAGACAAGAGGTGGAATGACATGCGACCAATAACGAGTTACCTGTTCTATACACACGAGCTATATTCCCCCTAATAAGGGGGTACCGAGTTAGAGCAATATACCTTGCCTCTTTGCAGGAAGAAAATACAGCGGAGATTTGCGGCCCAATCGCTCCACCCCACTTAGTCGGCTTTTACCGAGTTTGAACATCTCCTTTGTAATGTGTACTATAATGGGACCACTCAAAACATTAAATATATAGTTTCACATAATATTAATAAAAAAAAATAGTTTTTATAGTTTTATGAAAAGAAACGTTCGTATGTCAGTGGCCACGGGCCTGCCTCACACCCAAGCGTTAGATACTCTCGTCTTGCAGCTGAAGATTATTCGATACAAGATTAAAGCTATGCTAGAAATCCCGAGAGTTATGACATCTTCAATTAAACCTTGTGAAATGATCTACTTACGAGAGGCAATGACATCATCGATAAAAGCGTCTTCACCTTTGGTTTCGATAGCCACAGGGTACCAGCCTTGCCCTAGATTGTTGCAATAGGACACTGCTCCTGAATGAGAGTACACCCGGTCCCCATCATGAATCCAGGAGTAATGATATACTGAAGGTTCGAATTTGCCATCAGTCTGTAGAATCATGTGGGGTGAAAGTAGATTTAAAGATACTTGTGTCAAAAATAACCCTATTTTTCAGTTAACAAAAATATTCAAGCAATATTAAAGCTATTTGTGGATTAAGCATAGGTTATTCTTAGCATAGGGAGTTTCATGTTATTTATCATCTATGTAGTAAAATTTAAGATGGAACTTATTAGGTTAAGTATTGCCTGTGAACTACGCAAGCCCGTTCTATTTGATATGGCACACATTGCCCAAGCTAAGCAACCATCCGGAAATTTTCCATTCGATGGTAGATAGCATGAGCAAAGCTATTAGAAAAGATGTCCAAACCTCTTTCCCCACTGATTTCAATATAGATTTTTAAATGTTTGAACATTTAATTACTTTCTGAAACAAATTTCGAAGTTAAAAGCCTTTAAGAAACTAAAGCCTCCAAATCCGCCAATATTAAAAAGTTCTCGTTTAAAGAACGCTGGAGCCTTTAAAACTGATCAAAAGCTGGTGTAGATATGCACCTGAAAGCTATAAAGTATATACTTACCACACCAGTACCGAAGTCCATATTTAGTTGACTTCCATACTGGAAAGCGTACGGCTTGCTACCGTAATTATTATCGTATTGACTCTTGCCATACTTATCGTACTGGTTACTGCCGAATGAATGCGGATTTCTGTCATATTCGATACTGCCGTATGATTGCGGATTCTTGTCGTTCTGGTTATGTCCATATTTATCGTACTGGTTACTGTGGTGTTTATCGTATTGATTACTACCATATTTATGATCGTATTGGTTACTCTTATATTTATATTCGTCGTAAAAGCCTCCATACTGATTGTCGTATCTGTTGTCATAATTATACCAATTGTTGTATTTGCTTCCATACCGATTATCGTACTTCTTACTGCCGTAGGGGTAATTGTTGTAGTAGTTGTTGCTGTAGAACTGGGGTCCTTCCCAGAACAGAGGGGGGTGTTGGTAATAATGGGCATAAACCATTACGATTAAGCTCATATAAATGAGGAACTTCATCTGAAAACAAATATATAATTGTAACATTAAATGCTTCATAAAAAGTACTGTCTAGCATTAATAGATCAATCAGACTTATCCCAATAGGATTTGACCCAAACTACGTTTCTGTACCAAGTATGCTAATCTACGCCCTCCAGACTAGGCTAAGCTTCTTAAAAATAAGGTAATATTTCATTATTGAATATGCACTCATAGAATATGGTTTTACTTCACTTTAAATCACTAAGATAACATCCATAGATAGCTTAAATAGCGCTTGGCTGTCATCCAGATGATCTGAGTTTGACTCTCCATAGTGGTTTATTTGGCATGTCTGTACGGGAAGTTTTCGGGAAGAAAGAGCGGTGGGAATGGGTGTGTTGTGTGTGGTAGGGAACTCTCATTGAATCTTTGGATTTTCAAATAAGACATTAGATTTTTGAAGGTTTGCGGCCGTCAGTATTCCGAATTCGGGAAAATCAAATCACCAACTATGAGAGACTGCGAGCTTGTGAAGTTAGCGTATTCAACAGTGTTGATATCTAATCTCCACGAGCACAGACCTCGAAGTAGTTCAAGAAATTCTCTACTTTCAAATTACCACACACCTCCCTTGCGATAATGAAACCAAGAACCCTGTCACAGAGTTCTATTGAGAGTTGGCATGTCGGTTTCCTTTATGTAACCAGGATATCATCAGCATTAAATATTCTCGAGTTAATTGAAACACACACACACACACACACACACACACACACACACACACACACACACACACACACACACACACACACACACACACACACACACACACACACACACACACACACACACACACACACACACACACACACACACACACACACACACACACACACACACACACACACACACACACACACACACACACACACACACACACACACACACACACACACACACACACACACACACACACACACACACACACACACACACACACACACACACACACACACACACACACACACACACACACACACACACACACACACACACACACACACACACACACACACACACACACACACACACACACACACACACACACACACACACACACACACACACACACACACACACACACACACACACACACACACACACACACACACACACACACACACACACACACACACACACACACACACACACACACACACACACACACACACACACACACACACACACACACACACACACACACACACACACACACACACACACACACACACACACACACACACACACACACACACACACACACACACACACACACACACACACACACACACACACACACACACACACACACACACACACACACACACACACACACACACACACACACACACACACACACACACACACACACACACACACACACACACACACACACACACACACACACACACACACACACACACACACACACACACACACACACACACACACACACACACACACACACACACACACACACACACACACACACACACACACACACACACACACACACACACACACACACACACACACACACACACACACACACACACACACACACACACACACACACACACACACACACACACACACACACACACACACACACACACACACACACACACACACACACACACACACACACACACACACACACACACACACACACACACACACACACACACACACACACACACACACACACACACACACACACACACACACACACACACACACACACACACACACTCGGAATTGCTCCTCTTAAATTTTAGTTTCGAGTGACTAAAGTGCTTAGTGGAAAACTTTACCATAATTTCCAAAAATATGAAATCGTGCAGAGTATTGTGAGTACAAAAACTAATATTTGTTGTAAGGCGAGACTGTTCATATTAAAGGAAAAAAATTGAGAACTTTTTCGTGAGAAGAGAGAGAAGCTGCCGTCCAGTTTCTGCCTTGAGGGAAATCTAGAAGAGTTGCCAGACGTGGAGCCTCACACCACATTACCTAATTTTTTGTGTAAACTGGGGAAAGCTCTTGAGCCGTTTTACCTGATCCTGTGGTTCTATATATTGTTAAAAACAGTATCCTTCCCATTTATATTAACTAGTTAGTTAGTTTGATACACGAAAAAATTGAATAATAAAAGAAAAAAAAATTACCAAATACCCACCCGTCAACAGTACTGAGTTAAGTTGCCAAGTAGTACAGCAGTCCTATTTTCTTCATTTTTTTTTTTTTGCTTTTCTTTTAGCTTTCTCGTTTGCTATTTTGTTATTTTGTATATATATTGAGTTAAATGTAAAGTCTAAATCCCGTGATAACATATCTTGGTTAGCAAGTCAGTTTATCAGTTAGGAAGAATATATAACAGAAACAGGTGCGTGCCACCTCGAACACAAATTCGAATTTTCCTTCAGGTTTGACTTTTGTTTTTCTTTTTCTTTTTATACGTAAATTACCATGGTCAAGTTTTTAAGTTAAGATGTGTGTTACCAGAAAGGAGACAAACTGAGTCACTAAATAGCACTTATATGGAGATATAAAAATTCTGTGTGAAGGTAAATTAGAATTTTTTTTTTTTTTTTTTTTTTTCTCGTCTTCTTTCTATATTCGGTGAGAGGGAGAACATAAAAATGAAGCCATCTCTGTCCCAAACCTCTCCCACCCATGGGGCGGGAGAAGGGGTAGTCATCAGAGGACTTAAACAGAGAATCAAGAAGTTAGAGGAAATGGTTACAAGCCTTGATGATAAAATTCGGAATATGGATGGAGAAATGAAAGAGAATGAAACACTCAGAGAACAAATAAGATCTTTGGAGGAAGCAAATAAAGCACAAGGGCAGGAGAGAAAGGAACTAGGAAAAAGAATAAAGAAGCTGGAAGGGGAAAAGAGTCAACTAGAATCTAGAATTTCTAATCAAGAAGATAAAAACAAACAGCTAAATGACAACCTAAAGGAATTAGATGTTAGTTCACTGCTATCTTCTGAGAGAGACGAGATTGCTGCTTGGAATGTTCAGATTAAGGAAAACATTGAACAGTTCAGAAAAGAGTTCCAGGAGCTGAATATGGAAAATGATGCCATGAAAACGTCCTTTGCTGATGCACTAAAGGGGAATGTGGCAGTAAAAGAGGCTGTAAAGGTGGTGGCACTGGAAAACATACAAACAGTTGACTATAAAGAGACAGTAATCGAAAAAATGAAAGACGTTGTGATGGAAAGGGCAAACCCACTCATCAGACAGGCACTTGATAAGGAGAAGACAGTGGTAATCTCTGGCATAAGTGAATCCCAGGAGCCAACATGGCAGGGGAGACTTGAAGAAAATAAAGCTAGGGTTGTAGACCTGATAAGAAAGCTTGGAGTAGTATGTGGTCCTGAGGATATTGTAAACATACACCAACTAGGTAAATATTCGAGGGAAGGAAGCCGAGACCAACAAAAGTAACCTTTGAGAGAGGGGAGACATGTAGGGAAATATTGTTGAGAAAAAAAAGTCTAAAAGACCTTCAAGAATGCAAAGAAGTGTTCATTAGACGATACAGAACACAGGAAGAGATGGGAAAGATCAAAAACTTGTTGCAAGAGGCAAGAAGGTTAAATGATGAAAGAAATGAAGAAGAGAAGAAAAATTTTCGTTACGGAATACTTCCAGACAAAGGGGAGATAAAGAAGATAATGACAGAAGATCAGGGGATGGGGCCTCATTAAGATTGTTATACACAAATGCTGTTGGATTAGCTGGTAAGGCAGTAGAATTAAAAGATAGGATTCACAACAGTAAGGCAGATATAGTAGCAATTACAGAGACTAAGTTGAGTGAGGACATAAACAGTGTCACAGTTTTTCCTAAGGGCTTCAGAATACTAAGGGTCGAAAGATCTGAGAGGACTGGTGGAGGGATAGCACTGCTCATAAGTGAGAGGATTCAAGTTGAAGAGATAAACTTGGCTATAGAAAGTGAGTTCAGGGAATTTCTTGTTGCTCGCATAAATACTGGGTCAGAGAGCATTATAATAACTGTTGTATACAACCCACCAAGGAACCAAAATAGGCTTGAAATTTATGAGGAAAGTCATATAGGTACGATTGAAGTCATAAACTCAGTTGTTAACATGGCGCGGGAGAAAAAATGTAGGATTTTGATTATGGGAGACTTTAATCATAAAGAGATAGATTGGATAAATCTTGACCCACACAGTGGTGAGGACTCCTTTGGGGCAAGATTCCTAGATTACGTACAAGGGAATTTCCTACACCAACATGTAATGGAACCAACAAGAGCCAGGGGTGGGGATGAGCCATCACTACTTGATCTGGTGTTCACAGATAATGTGTTGGATATTGAAAATATTGAGTATCAACCACCAATTGGAAAAAGTGACCACTGTGTGTTGTTGATGGAGTATATCATTGAAGACATTCTTCCTGAGAGTAGAGGCACTGAGGACATGAGGAGGAACTATCAGAAAGGAGATTACATCAAAATGAATGAGCTTTTTGCAGTTATTGACTGGAGAACCTTATTTTACAACAAATCTGTACAAGAAATGTATGACATCTTTTGTGAGAAATATGGGAAGATTGTAGATTGCTGCATACCTGTCACCAAAGTAGGTGTAATTCATGCCAGAGAGAAATGGTTCGATAATGGGTGTAAAAGAGCTAAGGAGTGGAGAGAGAAATGCTGGAAAAGGTATAGGAGGAGAAAAAACATAAATGCCTGGCAAACCTACAAAAGAGCAAGAAATGACTACCTAAGTAAAAGGAGAGAGGCAGAGAAAGATTATGAGAGGGACATCACCAGGAAGGCGAAAGAAAATCCCAAGCTTTTCCACAGCTTTATCAGAGGAAAACTGAAGGTAAAAGAACAGGTTTTAAGGCTAAAGAGAGCGGATGGAAGCATCACTGAGACGGACGAAGAGATCTGCAAAGAATTGAACAAGGAGTTTCAGTCAGTATTTACAGTAGAAAATACCCCACCCCCTCAGATTGCAGTGATAGAAGCTCAAGGGCCGGTATTAGAGAACATCAACCTTACAGCCACAGAGGTATGCAAAGCGCTGATGGATTTAGATGTTCATAAAGCTACAGGTCCTGATGACATATCCCCTCATGTGCTTAAAAAATGCGCAAACACAATATCAGTGGCACTAAGTATCATATTTAAGGAGTCATTGGAGTCGGGGGAGATTCCAAGATGCTGGAAACAAGCAAATGTGATACCTATCTTCAAAAAGGGAAGGAGGAATACGGCTCTGAACTATAGACCAGTTTCCTTGACCAGCATAGTTTGCAAAGTTATGGAGAAACTACTAAGGAAACATATCTCTCTTCACTTGGAATCCTTCAACTTTTTGTCAGTGAGGCAACATGGCTTCAGAGAAGGAAGATCAACAGTAACAAACTTATTAGAATTTTATGATGAGGTAAGCCAAATCTTACAGGAAAGAGAGGGCTGGGCAGATTGCATATTCCTAGACTTCCAGAAAGCGTTTGACACTGTTCCACATGGGAGACTTATTAGGAAGCTGCAATCAATGGCTAGAATAGGTGGAAATGTCTTGGAATGGATAAAAACTTACTTAGAAGGAAGGGAACAGAGGGTTAGAGTAAGACACTCAGTGTCTGAATGGAGAAGAGTTAGTAGTGGAGTTCCACAGGGTTCAGTTTTAGGGCCACTTTTGTTCCTTGTATATGTAAATGACCTACCAGAGTCTGTAAATTCATTCATGAATATGTTTGCAGATGATGCAAAGATTGTGAAGAAAGTAAAAAACGAGAACAATGGTAGAGAACTTCAGGAGGATCTAAATAATCTGCATGAGTGGTCAGAAAAGTGGCTAATGAAATTCAATACCTCAAAATGTAAGGTAATGAGAATGGGTACAAGTGCAAGAAGGCCCAAGCTTGACTACTCGGTGGCTGGAGTACAACTTCAGGAGACAGAAAATGAGAGAGATCTAGGAGTAAACATATTGGCAGATTTGTCTCCAGAAATACATATAAATGGCGTAGTAAGGGCAGCATATGCATTCTTATCAAATGTAAGGGTAGCCTTCAGGCACATGGACAAGGAAATGTTCAGAAATATTTATGTAACCTATGTGAGGCCAAAACTCGAATATGCAGCCCCCTTTTGGAATCCGCACTTGAAAAAGCACATAGCTAAGCTTGAAAAAGTTCAAAGACATGCCACAAAACTGGTGCCAGAAATACGCAATCTCGGTTATGATGAGAGGCTGAGGGAATTAGACTTGCCATCACTCGAAGCTAGAAGAGTAAGGGGGGATATGGTGACAGTCTTTAAATTCCTTCATGGTTATGATAGAGTGGATAGGGATCGATATTTCGATATGGCTGGCTCTAGAACTAGAGGTCATAGTTTGAAGCTTCGGAAGAAAACTTGTTTGCAGGATGTAAGGAAATACTTTTTCAGTGTAAGAGTAGTTGATAATTGGAATTCGCTAAGCGAGGAGGTAGTTAATGCTACCTCAATCCATAGTTTTAAGGACAGGTATGATAAGTATCACTAAGTCTAAAAATGGAACCGATCAGGAGACGGGAAGATACGAGCTTTGGGCTCTTTCCCGTAAACACAATTAGGTAATCACAATTAGGTAATCACACACACACAAAATCTCGGTTATGATGAGAGGCTGACGGAATTAGACTTGCCATCACTCGAAGCTAGAAGAGTAATGGGGGATATGGTGACAGTCTTTAAATTCCTTCATGGTTATGATAGAGTGGATAGGGATCGATATTTCGATATGGCTGGCTCTAAAACTAGAGGTCATAGTTTAAAGGTTCGTAAGAAAACTTGTTTGTAGGATGTAAGGAAATACTTTTTCAGTGTAAGAGTAGTTGATAATTGGAATTGGCTAAGCGAGGAGGTAGTTAATGCTATCTCAATCCATAGTTTTAAGGACAGGTACGATAAGTATCACCAAGTCTAAAAATGGAACCGATCAGGAGACGGGAAGATACGAGCTTTGGGCTCTTTCCCGTAAACACAATTAGGTAATCACACACACGCACACACACACACACACACACACACACACACACACACACACACACACACACACACACACACACACACACACACACTATGACCAGCATAGTTTGCAAAGTTATGGAGAAACTACTATGGAAACATATCTCTCTTCACTTGGAATCCTTCAACTTTTTGTCAGTGAGGCAACATGGCTTCAGAGAAGGAAGATCAACAGTAACAAACTTATTAGAATTTTATGATGAGGTAAGCCAAATCTTACAGGAAAGAGAGGGCTGGCCAGATTGCATATTCCTAGACTTCCAGAAAGCGTTTGACACTGTTCCACATGGGAGACTTATTAGGAAGCTGCAATCAATGGCTAGAATAGGTGGAAATGTCTTGGAATGGATAAAAACTTACTTAGAAGGAAGGGAACAGAGGGTTAGAGTAAGACACTCAGTGTCTGAATGGAGAAGAGTTAGTAGTGGAGTTCCACAGGGTTCAGTTTTAGGGCCACTTTTGTTCCTTGTATATGTAAATGACCTACCAGAGTCTGTAAATTCATTCATGAATATGTTTGCAGATGATGCAAAGATTGTGAAGAAAGTAAAAAACGAGAACAATGGTAGAGAACTTCAGGAGGATCTAAATAATCTGCATGAGTGGTCAGAAAAGTGGCTAATGAAATTCAATACTTCAAAATGTAAGGTAATGAGAATGGGTACAAGTGCAAGAAGGCCCAAGCTTGACTACTCGGTGGCTGGAGTACAACTTCAAGAGACAGAAAATGAGAGAGATCTAGGAGTAAACATACTGGCAGATTTGTCTCCAGAAATACATATAAATGGCGTAGTAAGGGCAGCATATGCATTCTTATCAAATGTAAGGGTAGCCTTCAGGCACATGGACAAGGAAATGTTCAGAAATATTTATGTAACCTATGTGAGGCCAAAACTGGAATATGCAGCCCCCTTTTGGAATCCGCACTTGAAAAAGCACATAGCTAAGCTTGAAAAAGTTCAAAGACATGCCACGAAACTGGTGCCAGAAATACGCAATCTCGGTTATGATGAGAGGCTGAGGGAATTAGACTTGCCATCACTCGAAGCTAGAAGAGTAAGGGGGGATATGGTGACAGTCTTTAAATTCCTTCATGGTTATGATAGAGTGGATAGGGATCGATATTTCGATATGGCTGGCTCTAGAACTAGAGGTCATAGTTTGAAGCTTCGTAAGAAAACTTCTTTGCAGGATGTAAGGAAATACTTTTTCAGTGTAAGATTAGTTGATAATTGGAATTGGCTAAGCGAGGAGGTAGTTAATGCTATCTCAATCCATAGTTTTAAGGACAGGTACGATAAGTATCACTAAGTCTAAAATGGAACCGATCAGGAGACGGGAAGATACGAGCTTTGGGCTCTTTCCCGTAAACACAATTAGGTAATCACAATTAGGTAATCACACACACACACACACACACACACACACACACACACACACACACACACACACACACACACACACACACGCGGAACTGCTCCTCTTAAATTTTTAATTGTTTCGAGTGACTAAGTGCTTAGTGGAAAACTTTACCATAATTTCCATAAATCTGAAATCCTGCAGAGTATTGTGAGTACAAAAACTTATATTTGTTGTAAGACGAGACTGTTCATATTAAAGGAAAAAAAATTGAGAACATTTTCGTAAGGAGAGAGAGAAGCTGCCGTCCAGTTCTGCCTTGAGGGAAATCTAGAAGAGTTGCCAGAGGTGGAGCCATCACATCACATTACCTAATTTTTTGTGTAAACTGGGGAAAGCTCTTAAGCCGTTTACCTGATCCTGTGGCTCTATATATTGTTAAAATCAGTAACCTTCCCATTTATATTAACTAGTTAGTTAGTTTGATACACGAAATAATTGAATAATAAAAGAAAAAAAAAATTACCAAATACCCACCTGTCAACAGTACTGAGTTAAGTTGCCAAGTAGTACAGCAGTCTTATTTTCTTCATTTTTTTTGCTTTTCTTTTAGCTTTCTCTTTTACTATTTTGTTATTTTGTATATATATTGAGTTAAATGTAAAGTCTAATCCCGTGATAACATATCTTGGTTAGCAAGTCAGTTTATCAGTTAGGAAAAATATATAACAGAAACAGGTGGGTGCCACCTCAAACACAAATTCGAATTTTCCTTCAGGTTTGACTTTGTTTTTCTTTTTCTTTTTATACTTAAATTACCATGGTCAAGTTTTTAAGTTAAGATGTGTGTTACCAGAAAGGAGACAAACTGAGTCACTAAATAGCACTTATATGGAGATATAAAAATTCTGTGTGAAGCTAAATTAGAAGTTTTTCTCTTTTCTTTTTTTCCTCTTTCTCGTCTTCTTTCTATATTCTGTGAGAGGGAGAACATAAAAATGAGGCCATATCTGTCCCAAACCTCTCCCACCCATGGGTCGGGAGAAGGGGTAGTCATCAGGGGACTTAAACAGAGAATCAAGAAGTTAGAGGAAATGGTTATAAGCCTTGATGATAAAATTCGGAATATGGATGGAGAAATGAAAGAGAATGAAACACTCAGAGAACAAATAAGATCTTTGGAGGAGGCAAATAAAGCACAAGGGCAGGAGAGAAAGGAATTAGAAAAAAGAATAAAGAAGCTGGAAGGGGAAAAGAGTCAACTAGAATCTAGAATTTCTAAACAAGATAAAAACAAACAGCTGAATGACAACCTAAAGGAATTAGATGTTAGTTCACTGCCCTCTTCTGAGAGAGACGAGATTGCTGCTTGGAATGTTCAGATTAAGGAAAACATTGAACAGTTCAGAAAAGAGTTCCAGGAGCTGAATATGGAAAATGATGCCATGAAAACGTCCTTTGCTGATGCACTAAAGGGGAATGTGGCAGTAAAAGAGGCTGTAAAGGTGGTGGCACTGGAAAACATACAAACAGTTGACTATAAAGAGACAGTAATCGAAAAAATGAAAGACGTTGTGATGGAAAGGGCAAACCCACTCATCAGACAGGCACTTGATAAGGAGAAGACAGTGGTAATCTCTGGCATAAGTGAATCCCAGGAGCCAACATGGCAGGGGAGACTTGAAGAAAATAAAGCTAGCGTTGTAGACATGATAAGAAAGCTTGGAGTAGTATGTGGTCCTGAGGATATTGTAAACATACACCAACTAGGTAAATATTCGAGGGAAGGAAAGCCGAGACCAACAAAAGTAACCTTTGAGAGAGGGGAAACATGTAGGGAAATATTGTTGAGAAAAAAAAAAGTCTAAAAGACCTTCAAGAATGCAAAGAAGTGTTCAATAGACGATACTGAACACAGGAAGAGATGGGAAAGATCAAAAACTTGTTGCAAGAGGCAAGAAGGTTAAATGATGAAAGAAATGAAGAAAAAAAATTTTCGTTACAGAATACTTCCAGACAAAGGGGAGATAAAGAAGATAATGACAGAAGATCAGGGGATGGGGCCTCATTAAGATTGTTATACACAAATGCTGATGGATTAGCTGGTAAGGCAGTAGAATTAAAAGATAGGATTCACAACAGTAAGGCAGATATAGTAGCAATTACAGAGACTAAGTTGAGTGAGGACATAAACAGTGTCACAGTTTTTCCTAAGGGTTTCAGAATACTAAGGGTTGAAAGATCTGAGAGGACTGGTGGAGGGATAGCACTGCTCATAAGTGAAAGGATTCAAGTCGAAGAAATAAACTTGGCTATAGAAAGTGAGTTCAAGGAATTTCTTGTTGCTCGCATAAATACTGGGTCAGAGAGCATTATAATAACTGTTGCATACAACCCACCAAGGAACCAAAATAGGCTTGAAATTTATGAGGAAAGTCATATAGGTACTATTGAAGTCATAAACTCAGTTGTTAACATGGCACGGGGAAAAAAATGTAGGATTTTGATTATGGGAGACTTTAATCATAAAGAGATAGATTGGATAAATCTTGACCCACACAGTGGTGAGGACTCATTCGGGGCAAGATTCCTAGATTGCGTACAAGGGAATTTCCTACAACATTTAATGGAACCAACAAGGGCCAGGGGTGGGGATGAGCCATCACTACTTGATCTAGTGTTCACAGATAATGTGTTGGATATTGAAAAAATTGAGTATGAACCACCAATTGGAAAGAGTGACCACTGTGTGTTGTTGATGGAGTATATCATTGAAGATATTCTTCCTGAGAGTAGAGGCACTGAGGACATGAGGAGGAACTATCCGAAAGGAGATTACATCAAAATGAATGAGCTTTTTGCAGTTATTGACTGGAGAACCTTATTTTACAACAAATCTGTACAAGAAATGTATGACATCTTTTGTGCTAAATATGGGAAGATAGTAGATTGCTGCATACCTTTCACCAAAGTAGGTGTAATTCATGCCAGAGAGAAATGGTTCGATAATGGGTGTAAAAGAGCTAAGGAGTGGAGAGACAAATGCTGGAAAAGGTATAGGAGGAGAAAAAACAAATGCCTGGCAAACTTACAAAAGAGCAAGAAATTACTACCTAAGTAAAAGGAGAGAGGCAGAGAGAGATTATGAGAGGGACATCACCAGGAAGGCTAAGGAAAATCCCAAGCTTTTCCACAGCTTTATTAGAGGAAAACTGAAGGTAAAAGAACAGGTTTTAAGGCTAAAGAGAGCGGATGGAAGCATCACTGAGATGGATGAAGAGATCTGCAAAGAATTGAACAAGGAGTTTCAGTCAGTATTTACAGTAGAAAATACCCCACCCCCTCAGATTGCAGTGATAGAAGCTCAAGGGCCGGTATTAGAGAACATCAACCTTACAGCCACAGAGGTATGCAAAGCGCTGATGGATTTAGATGTTCATAAAGCTACAGGTCCCGATGACATATCCCCTCATGTGCTTAAAAAATGCGCAAACACATTATCAGTGGCACTAAGTATCATATTTAAGGAGTCACTGGAGTCGGGGGAGATTCCAAGATGCTGGAAACAAGCAAATGTGATACCTATCTTCAAAAAGGGAAGGAGGGATACGGCTCTGAACTATAGACCTGTTTCCTTGACCAGCATAGTTTGCAAAGTTATGGAGAAACTACTAAGGAAACATATCTCTCTTCACTTGGAATCCTTCAACTTTTTGTCAGTGAGGCAACATGGCTTCAGAGAAGGTAGGTCAACAGTAACAAACATTAGAATTTTATGATTAGGTAAGCCAAATCTTACAGGAAAGAGAGGGCTGGGCAGATTGCATATTCCTAGACTTCCAGAAAGCGTTTGACACTGTTCCACATGGGAGACTTATTAGGAAGCTGCACTCAATGGCTAGAATAGGTGGAAATGTTTTGGAATGGATAAAAACTTACTTAGAAGGAAGGGAACAGAGGGTTAGAGTAAGACACTCAGTGTCTGAATGGAGAAGAGTTAGTAGTGGAGTTCCACAGGGTTCAGTTTTTGGGCCACTTTTGTTCCTTGTATATGTAAATGACCTACCAGAGTCTGTAAATTCATTCATGAATATGTTTGCAGATGATGCAAAGATTGTGAAGAAAGTAAAAAACGAGAACAATGGTAGAGAACTTCAGGAGGATCTAAATAATCTGCATGAGTGGTCAGAAAAGTGGCTAATGAAATTCAATACTTCAAAATGTAAGGTAATGAGAATGGGTACAAGTGCAAGAAGGCCCAAGCTTGACTACTCGGTGGCTGGAGTACAACTTCAAGAGACAGAAAATGAGAGAGATCTAGGAGTAAACATACTGGCAGATTTGTCTCCAGAAATACATATAAATGGCATAGTAAGGGCAGCATATGCATTCTTATCAAATGTAAGGGTAGCCTTCAGGCACATGGACAAGGAAATGTTCAGAAATATTTATGTAACCTATGTGAGGCCAAAACTGGAATATGCAGCCCCCTTTTGGAATCCGCACTTGAAAAAGCACATAGCTAAGCTTGAAAAAGTTCAAAGACATGCCACGAAACTGGTGCCAGAAATACGCAATCTCAGTTATGATGAGAGGCTGAGGGAATTAGACTTACCATCACTCGAAGCTAGAAGAGTGAGGGGGGATATGGTGACAGTCTTTAAATTCCTTCATGGTTATGATAGAGTGGATAGGGATCGATATTTTGATATGGCTGGCTCTAGAACTAGAGGTCATAGTTTGAAGCTTCGTAAGAAAACTTCTTCGCATAATGTAAGGAAATACTTTTTCAGTGTAAGAGTAGTTGATAATTGGAATTGGCTAAGCGAGGAGGTAGTTAATGCTATCTCAATCCATAGTTTTAAGGACAGGTATGATAAGTATCACTAAGTATAAAATGGAAGCGATCAGGAGACGGGAAGATACGAGCTTTGGGCTCTTTCCCGTAAACACAATTAGGTAATCACAATTAGGTAATCACAGTAAAAAACGAGAACAATGGTTGAGAACTTCAGGAGGATCTAAATAATCTGCATGAGTGGTCAGAAAAGTGGCTAATGAAATTCAATACTTCAAAATGTAAGGTAATGAGAATGGGTACAAGTGCAAGAAGGCCCAAGCTTGACTACTCGGTGGCTGGAGTACAACTTCAAGAGACAGAAAATGAGAGAGATCTAGGAGTAAGCATACTGGCAGATTTGTCTCCAGAAATACATATAAATGGCATAGTAAGGGCAGCATATGCATTCTTATCAAATGTAAGGGTAGCCTTCAGGCACATGGACAAGGAAATGTTCAGAAATATTTATGCAATCTATGTGAGGCCAAAACTGGAATATGCAGCCCCCTTTTGGAATCCGCACTTGAAAAAGCAGATAGCTAAGCTTGAAAAAGTTCAAAGACATGCCACGAAACTGGTGCCAGAAATACGCAATCTCAGTTATGATGAGAGGCTGAGGGAATTAGACTTACCATCACTCGAAGCTAGAAGAGTGAGGGGGGATATGGTGACAGTCTTTAAATTCCTTCATGGTTATGATAGAGTGGATAGGGATCGATATTTTGATATGGCTGGCTCTAGAACTAGAGGTCATAGTTTGAAGCTTCGTAAGAAAACTTCTTCGCATAATGTAAGGAAATACTTTTTCAGTGTAAGAGTAGTTGATAATTGGAATTGGCTAAGCGAGGAGGTAGTTAATTCTATCTCAATCCATAGTTTTAAGGACAGGTATGATAAGTATCACTAAGTATAAAATGGAAGCGATCAGGAGACGGGAAGATACGAGCTTTGGGCTCTTTCCCGTAAACACAATTAGGTAATCACAATTAGGTAATCACACACGAGCCAGCATTCTTGAGTTTATGACTCCTACTAGAACTTTTCGGTAAATGTTTTCTCAAACATTCCTTGTTAGGGAAATATATTTACTAATTCTGAGATAAGTTGATAATGGAAAATTTGTTTACGTGGTTTTAGATGTATTCAAGGTTTTGTATTTTAATTCCATTCGATGAGGGTATAGTCTATACATTTTCCAACTAATTTAGCATCTTAGAAGTAAAACTAGACCGGTTACCGTTTATGCTACACACTGCTAGGATTTAGTTGATTTTGATTAGTAGAAACTATATTATACACTAACGTGATAAGCTAACTCGCAATATTACTTTCTTAATCTATTGAAGGCGCCAGAATTACTGAACCCAAACCTTACCTTTAAACTTCACTATACTTCCAAAGTCCCTTACAATTCCACACTACTTAGGATCACAGTTACCTCTGCCCATTTATATAAGAGGATGCTCCTTGCAGTTCCCAAGAACTGCTAGAAATTTAATTATTATTCCAATTTATAATCGCTTAATTGAAGATTGCTTATTATTTACATTTTAATAAAGTTGTTAATAATTTTATCGTTATGTGACACCAATACACTTTATTTATGTAAGAGATATATTTTGTTATTTAATTAATGTACTTTCGTAATGACACTCAGTTGGGTTCCGATGCATTTTGAAATCACTGTATTTATATAGTTTGTAGTTCCCTTATTTTTTCTCCGTGAATTAGTTATATGTTTTAGGGGGACATGGGGGGGAGCAAGACAAGGGTTTGTGAAAATAATGCCTAGTTCTAATTATTCTTTATATAAAGTATCTAATGTGGTATGATGATAATATTTTTAAGAACTGAAAATGTAATTTTTTTCATTTTTTTTTAGCATTCTCTGGCCAATTTTTAATGACCATATTCCACTCATGACGAAATTTTATTATTTTTTCTAATGGTACTTGAAAAAGTGCTTATTTTCACGAAATACGATGCACTAAATACTATTCATACTCTGCAAATTATTGATATTTCGCTGAATAGGTAAAAGTTACTCTCTGGTAATGAGAAACCATAATAAAAGAGAAACCATCTTTTTGTTTTTATAAGAGGAACTTTCCGGAACTGGAAAACAAGAAAGGGAAAAATGAAGATATTCATTCGATAAACGAAATGTAACTTTGAGCCTTCATTTGTACTTAGTCCAGTTTTCAGAATTAATCGAGAAAGCAAATTATTACATGCTTGAAAGAGTGCTTACATTGCAGCAGGAGGAAGAACTTGAATGGCTGGAAAGAGGGGAGGAGGAGGGAGGATTAAACATTCCTTATATATCGTTCTCGAATTTTTAGCTTAGCGTGGCTGTAGATACATCTTGCCAGTAAATACTCTCAGTATTACTCTTATCTTTGTGTATTTTATATTTTGCATTACTTTATCTGTTATCATTGTGATAGCTTATATGTGTGTGAAAAAAAAAATAATATATATGAAATTTAGCTCAAAGAATGAGGTCAAAAAATTCCCCTTGAGGGAGGGAGCCGACTATACGTCCTCCGTATTCCTCTGCGTGTCGTAAGGTCAGACTAAATGGGGTGGAGCTAGGGTCCTGAGAGGCCCCTCCCCTGAATTTTCTCTTTCCAAAGTGTCAAGTGTATTTTGCCTTGATTCAGCCACTCGTTTTATAAGGGGAAAAATGATTCATGTAGAGATAGCTCAAAGAATATCTTTCGATGCTTATTGAAGCTATTATATAAGCAAGATATGAAAAACTTTAAAAACAGCAACCTTATAAGGGCATAGAATATCTATCAATAAATAATGTGAAAAAGGTGACGTGGAGTAGTAGTTTAATTTTTATGAATTCACCCACAAATAGGCTCCAAGTTATTTTTAGGTTCTTCATCTGGCATCCAGGCAAAAGGGTGGTTAATGCAACCTAAGGCACTCTAATCCAACCTAGCCCAACCCAACCTATCCTAAGCTGAGCTAACCTAAGCTTAACTAAGCTAACCTAACCTAAGCTAACTAAAACTATCTAAACCAAAGCTAACGTAACGTAAAGTAAGCCAAGCTAACCTGACCTAACGTAAGCTAGGTTAGGCTATTATAAGATACCTTAAACTTCCTTTTGCCTCAATCCCAGAATAAGCACCTAAAAGACATCAGGTGACTATCCTAGGAGTGTTCCCTTATTTTATTAATATTCGTAGTCAAACATAGTGGGGTGTAGACTAATAAGGCTTTTGTTGAATAATAGCTGTCTTTATTTAGTATTAACAATAATATTATAATAAGAGCAATAGGACACATTCCATGAAAATACCACTTTAATTCGTGTGTGAGTTTAGAGTCTTAGTACTTATTATTAATGCATAATTTCTATTATCTTCGTTATTCTTATCATTCTATCAGAAATAATCTTTTAGTATAAGACATGTCTGGTAGGAAAATTGTTAAATGCATATTGATTATTAATATTATTCTTATAGCAACATAAATAACTCACTTTGTACTTTCAAAGGAATATGTCGTACCGTGCAATATAGCGATGTATAGCATATTGTCCTTTAATATTTACAACATAGATAGGTAAAGATATGTTTATACCGTTAACGAAAACTATTTAATAAGCAAAGTAAATAACACGAGAGTTAGTATATATAAACACTGTGAGTCGTGGCAGTGTCTTCATCCACCACCAAGCGCTATCGATTTCAAGTCCCTTTGGTCCTGTTTTTAATCATTTCTTGGTCAAAGATTCTTTGGAGGCTAAGGAAAAGGTAATGGAGTCATTCACTTACTAACTACTGCAAACTCATCATTTCATTTCAATATAAGTGGAGGAAGTTTCTGGTTCCCTCATATGAGGTTCCGAGTTCGACTCCCGAATTAGATGCCAGCAACTTGTCTTCTCCAAAGTCACTTGGGTACAAAAAAGAATAGTGACGCCTTCTGTGCAGCACCTTCAGTCACCTTAGCGTACTTAGATCTGTGGGCTGTACAGAGGAACGATATCATCAAGAGCTCAGGCTTAGATAAGTACAGAAATGACCCTTCTGCATCTCTCATATAGAAAAGTCCTGGTGCGTGGATACGAATTGTAACCTTTCTTTCAACTTTCAGTAAGATATCCATAATAAACAATTGAGATTTGAATAAGAGTAAGACAGCAGTCCCACAGCATTCATGTGCACACACCAAATGCTGTTGCTGAGGTAAGGACAATAAGGCTCATCCAGCAGCAACCAAAAAAAAAAAAGAGTTAAAAGAATAAATAAATACAATATCCAGCAAGCTGATGCTTGGAAAAAAGGCACAAAGACCTTTCCCTCCAATTGCACTGTAATGTATACTTAGGCTTTGCGTTCGCAAATGGTGGGTTTTTCATGTCGACAAGCTACATCATGCCACTTAATACCGTCGTTATAAAAACTGTTAAGGACAGCAAGGCAATTCTCGTTACACTCTCGGTTGTCTGGCTGGGACCGCCGAGCTCTGGAAGAAGAATATATGCTATCATCAATGATTGAGTTTTTCATATATATATATATATATATATATATATATATATATATATATATATATATATATATATATATATATATATATATATATATATAGTAAGGAAGCCCATAAGTGAAACAAAACTTATAAAACAATGCTATATTTCGGATCCTAACTGGATCCCTTCTCAAGCACAACTGAGACAAAATAACAAAGAAGGAGGAGACATAAACAAAAGGACTCATGAGACCTGAGGGATTAAAAATTGTTATGATAACAGGGCAGGTCTAATCTAAACGAATTATCCTCAACAAAGAAGCCGCCAAGATCATTAAACCATTAACAAGAAAAATGTTAATCCTTAAAATGATAAATGATCTGAAAGAAGATAGCCCCCAACATATTATTATAATTAAAAGAATATTAATAAATATGCACATATAGATATACACATGTAACAATATCTGTACACACATCCCCATATACAAGAGCATACAAAATGAAATACATATATAAATCCTAATAAAATCAAAATACACAATAACGACTACAATCTGGTTGGGGGTTTATCTTGAGGGATAACTTCGTTGAGGCAGCGCTTCAGGATTGCTTTATCAATTATGTCAGGGGTCCATTGCCCCCTAGATAGATTAAAATTGTCCTTCATTTCAATGAGGGAAGATTCCACTATTTTCCGTTTGAATTGACAGGTACTTTTAAATAGCATAGTGGCACCACTCCAATCAATCCGATGATTATGTTCATTGATGTGGGTAAAAAGGGCTGAATTTTCTTGATTATATCTTACTGCTCTCTTGTGTTCTAAGACTCTCTGGGATAGAGAGCGGCCTGTTTGTCCTATGTACACTTTATTGCAATCATTACAGCTTATTTGGTATACTCCTGCATTAACTTCTTTTTTGTTTTGGCTAACGTTAACTAATTCTTTTCTTAAAGTGGTGGGATAGTTAAAAGTGAATGGGGACTGTTTATCTAATGTATCATTTATGACGCCTAGCTTTTGGTGAAAAGGAAGGAGGATTTTGTTGAAATTATTCTCTTTGGGGGTCCTGTGAGGATTGTAAAAAACCTGTTTAGCTTTCTGCAGAGCTTTGTCTAAGAAAAAGGGAGGATAACAAAGTTGGTCAAGCTGAGAATAAACCGTTTGAATTTCATGTTCTAAATAATTAGAGCTGCAAATCCGGAGGGCTCTAAGGAAGAAATTCGAAGCTATACCTAATTTTACTTTTTCTTCATGATAACTATGAAAGTGCACATAAGACGCAGAGTGGGTGGATTTTCTATAGACTTTAAAGTTGTAACCCAAAGAATCTCTAACAATTTTCCCATTCTACTTTAAATTTAATGGAAGGAACTAAACTATTTAATTGTGCTACAAATTCATTAAAGGTACCCCAGGCATCATCCCAATAACTAAAAATGTCATCAACATAGCGCAGCCAAATCATGTTGGGAGGTTTGATTTCTCTCAGAAGCTCAGTTTCAAAATATTCCATATACAAATTGGCTAAAATTGGAGACAAAGGACTTCCCATACTACAACCGAACTTTTGCCTGTAAAAATTGCTATTGAAAGAAAAGACATTAGTACTCACGCAGAGTATCTTCCCATATTTCTCACAAAAGATGTCATACATTTCTTGTACAGATTTGTAAAATAAGGTTCTGCAGTCAATAACTGCAAAAAGCTCATTCATTTTGATGTAATCTCCTTTCGGATAGTTCCTCCTCATGTCCTCAGTGCCTCTACTCTCAGGCAGAATATCTTCAATGATATACTCCATCAACAACACACAGTGGTCACTCTTTCCAATTGGTGGTTCATACTCAATTTTTTCAATATCCAACACATTCTCTGTGTGTGTGTGTGATTACCTAATTGTGATTACCTAATTGTGTTTACGGGAAAGAGCCCAAAGCTCGTATCTTCCCGTCTCCTGATCGGTTCCATTTTAGACTTAGTGATACTTATCATACCTGTCCTTAAAACTATGGATTGAGATAGCATTTACTACCTCCTCGCTTAGCGAATTCCAATTATCAACTACTCTTACACTGAAAAAGTATTTCCTTACATCCTGCAAAGAAGTTTTCTTACGAAGCTTCAAACTATGACCTCTAGTTCTAGAGCCAGCCATATCGAAATATCGATCCCTATCCACTCTATCATAACCATGAAGGAATTTAAAGACTGTCACCATATCCCCCCTTACTCTTCTAGCTTCGAGTGATGGTAAGTCTAATTCCCTCAGCCTCTCATCATAACTGAGATTGCGTATTTCTGGCACCAGTTTCGTGGCATGTCTTTGAACTTTTTCAAGCTTAGCTATGTGCTTTTTCAAGTGCGTAAAAGAGCTAAGGAGTGGAGACACAAATGCTGGAAAAGGTATAGGAGGAGAAAAAGCATAAATGCCTGGCAAAAATACAAAAGAACAAGAAATGATTACCTAAGTAGATGAAGAGAGGCAGAGAGAGACTATGAGAGGGACATCGCCAGAAAGGCTAAAAAAAATCCCAAGCTTTTCCACAGCTTTATCAGAGGAAAACTGAAGGTAAAAGAACAGGTTTTAAGGCTAAAGAGAGCGGATGGAAGCATCACTGAGACGGATGAAGAGATCTGCAATGAATTGAACAAGGAGTTTCAGTCAGTATTTACAGAAGAAAATACCCACCCTTCTCAGATTGCAGAGATAGAAGCTCAAAGGTCGGTATTAGAGAACATCAACCTTACAGCCACAGAGGTATGCAAAGCGCTGATAGAGTTAGATGTTCATAAAGCTACAGGTCCTAATTATATATCCCCTCATGTACTTGAAAAATGCGCAAACTCAATATCAGTGGCACTAAGTATCATATTTAAAAAGTCACTGGAGTCAGGGGAGATTCCAAGATGCTGGAAACAAGCAAACGTGACACCTATCTTCAAAATAGGGAAGGAGGGATGCGGCTCTGAACTATAGACCAGTTTCCTTGACCATCAAAATTTGCAAAGTTATGGAGAAACTACTAAGGAAACATATCTCTCTTCACTTGGAATCCTTCAACTTTTTGTCAGTGAGGCAACATGGCTTCAGAGAAGGTAAATCAACAGAAACAAACTTATTAGAATTTTATGATGAGGTAAGCCGAATCTTACAGGAAAGAGAGGGCTGGGCAGATTGCATATTCCTAGAATTCCAGAAAGTGTTTGACACTGTTCCACATGGGAGACTTATTAGGAAGCTGCAAGCACTGTCTAAAATAGGTGGAAATGTCTTGGAATGAATAAAATCTTACTTAGAAGGAAGGGAACAGAGGATTAGAGTAAGACACTCAGTGTCTGAATGGATAAGAGTTAATAGTGGAGTTCCACAGGGTTCAGTTTCAGGGCCACTTTTGTTTCTTGTATATGTAAATGACCTACAAGAGTCTGTAAATTCATTCATGAATATGTTTGCAGATGATGCAAAGATTGTGAAGAAAGTGGAAAACGAGACTAATGGTAGAGAACTTCAGGAAGATCTAAATAGTCTGCATGAGTGGTCAGGAAAGTGGATAATGAAATTCAATACTTCAAAATATAAGGTAATGAGAATGGGTACAAGTACAAAAATGCCCAGGCTTGACTACACGGTGGCTGGAGTACAACTGCAAGAGACAGAAAATGAGAGAGATCTAGGAGTAAACATACTGGCTGTTTTGTCTCCAGAAATACATATAAATGGCATAGTAAGGGCACCATATGCATTCTTATCAAATGTAAGGGTAGCCTTCAGGCACATGGACAAGGAAATGTTCAGAAATATTTATGTAACCTATGTGAGGCCAAAACTGGAATATGCAGCCCCCTTTTGGAATCTGCACTTGAAAAAGTACAAAGCTAAGCTTGAAAGAGTTCAAAGACATGCCACGAAACTGGTGCCAGAAATACGTAATCTCAGTTATGATGAGAGGCTGAGGGAATTAGACTT
>JAXCGZ010001995.1:20000-22500 GCA_037179515.1 Halocaridina rubra | reverse complement strand
CAAGCTTTTCCACAGTTTTATCAGAGGAAAACTGAAGGTAAAAGAACAGATTTTAAGGCTAAAGAGAGCGGATAGAAGCATCACTGAGACGGATGAAGAGATCTGCAAAGAATTGAACAAGGAGTTTCAGTCAGTATTTACAGTAGAAAATACCCCACCCCCTCAGATTGCAGTGATAGAAGCTCAAGGGCCGGTATTAGAGAACATCAACCTTACAGCCACATAGGTATGCAAAGCGCTGATGTATTTAGATGTTCATAAAGCTACAGGTCCTGATGACATATCCCCTCATGTGCTTAAAAATGCGCAAACACAATATTAGTGGCACTAAGTATCATATTTAAGGAGTCACTGGAGTCGGGGGAGATTCCAAGATGCTGGAAACAAGCAAATGTGATACCTATCTTCAAAAAGGGAAGGAGGGATACGGCTCTGAACTATAGACCAGTTTCCTTGACCAGAATAGTTTGCAAAGTTATGGAGAAACTACTAAGGAAACATATCTCTCTTCACTTGGAATCCTTCAACTTTTTGTCAGTGAAGCAACATGGCTTCAGAGAAGGTAGATCAACAGTAACAAACTTATTAGAATTTTAAGATGAGGTAAGCCATATCTTACAGGAAAGAGAGGGCTGGGCAGACTGCATATTCCTAGACTTCCAGAAAGCGTTTGACACTGTTCCACATGGGAGACTTATTAAGAAGCTGCAATCAATGGCTAGAATAGGTGGGAATGTTTTGGAATGGATAAAAACTTACTTAGAAGGAAGGGAACAGAGGGTTAGAGTAAGACCTTCAGTGTCTGAATGGAGAGTTAGTAGTGGAGTTCCACAGGGTTCAGTTTTAGGGCCACTTTTGTTCCTTGTATATGTAAATGACCTACCAGTCTGTAAATTCATTCATGAATATGTTTGCAGATGATGCAAAGATTGTGAAGAAAGTAAAAAACGAGAACAATGGTAGAAAACTTCAGGAGGATCTAAATAATCTGCATGAGTGGTCAGAAAAGTGGCTAATGAAATTCAGTACTTCAAAATGTAAGGTAATGAGAATGGGTACAAGTGCAAGAAGGCCCAAGCTTGACTACTCGGTGGCTGGAGTACAACTTCAAGAGACAGAAAATGAGAGAGATCTAGGAGTAAACATACTGGCAGATTTGTCTCCAGAAATACATATAAATGGCATAGTAAGGGCAGCATATGCATTCTTATCAAATGTAAGGGTAGCCTTCAGGCACATGGACAAGGAAATGTTCAGAAATATTTATGTAACCTATGTGAGGCCAAAACTCGAATATGCAACCCCCTTTTGGAATCCGCACTAGAAAAAGCACATAGCTAAGCTTGAAAAAGTTCAAAGACATGCCACGAAACTGGTGCCAGAAATACGCAATCTCAGTTATGATGAGAGGCTGAGGGAATTAGACTTACCATCACTCGAAGCTAGAAGAGTGAGGGGGGATATGGCGACAGTCTTTAAATTCCTTCATGGTTATGATAGAGTGGATAGGGATCGATATTTTGATATGGCTGGCTCTAGAACTAGAGGTCATAGTTTGAAGCTTCGTAAGAAAACTTCTTTGCAGGATGTAAGGAAATACTTTTTCAGTGTAAGAGTAGTTGATAATTGGAATTGGCTAAGCGAGGAGGTAGTTAATGCTATCTCAATCCATAGTTTTAAGGACAGGTATGATAAGTATCACTAAGTATAAAATAGAACCGATCAGGAGACGGGAAGATACGAGCTTTGAGCTCTTTCCCGTAAACACAATTAGGTAATCACAATTAGGTAATCACATATATACATACATATACACATACATTCAAGTAAAAATGCATATACATACATATATATATATATATATATATATATATATATATATATATATATATATATATATATATATATATATATATATATATATATATATATTTTATATATATATATATATATATATATATATATATATATATATATATATATATATATATATATATATGCACACATACACACACTTACACATATATATACATATACACATATTTTCAAGTAAAAATACATATACATATATATATATATATATATATATATATATATATATATATATATATATATATATATATATATATATATATATATATATATATATATATATATACACACACACATACATATATATATATATATATATATATATATATATATATATATATATATATATATATATATATATATATATATATATATATATATATATATATATATACACATATACACATACACACACATACACATATACATATATATACACATACATTCAAGCAAAAATACATACACATACATATATATATATATATATATATATATATATATATATATATATATATATATATATATATATATATATATATATATACACATATACACATCCACACACATTCCAAGATGCTGGAAACAAGCAAATGTGATACCTATCTTCAAAAAGGGAAGGAGGGATACG
>JAXCGZ010001995.1:12500-15000 GCA_037179515.1 Halocaridina rubra | reverse complement strand
GCTTCCATCCACTCTCTTTAGCCTTAAAACCTGTTCTTTTACCTTCAGTTTTCCTCTGATAAAGCTGTGGATAAGCTTGGGATTTTCTTTAGCCTTCCTGGTGATGTCCCTCTCATAGTCTCTCTCTGCCTCTCTCCTTTTCCTTAGGTAGTCATTTCTTGCTCTTTTGTAGGTTTGCCAGGCATTTATGTTTTTTCTCCTCCTATACCTTTTCCAGCATTTGTCTCTCCACTCCTTAGCTCTTTTACACCCATTATCGAACCATTTCTCTCTGGCATGAATTACACCTACTTTGGTGACAGGTATGCAGCAATCTACTATCTTCCCTTATTTCTCACAAAAGATGTCATACATTTCTTGTACAGATTTGTTGTAAAATAAGGTTCTCCAGTCAATAACTGCGAAAATCTCATTCATTTTGATGTAATCTCCTTTCAGATAGTTCCTCCTCATGTCCTCAGTGCCTCTACTCTCAGGAAGAATATCTTCAATGATATACTCCATCAACAACACACAGTGGTCACTCTTTCCAATTGGTGGTTCATACTCAATATTTTCAATATCCAACACATTATCTGTGAACACTAGATCAAGTAGTGATGGCTCATCCCCACCCCTGGCCCTTGTTGGTTCCATTACATGTTGGTGTAGGAAATTCCCTTGTACGCAATCTAGGAATCTTGCCCCGAATGAGTCCTCACCACTGTGTGGGTCAAGATTTATCCAATCTATCTCTTTATGATTAAAGTCTCCCATAATCAAAATCCTACATTTTTTTCCCGTGCCATGTTAACAACTGAGTTTATGACTTCAATAGTACCTATATGACTTTCCTCATAAACTTCAAGCCTATTTTGGTTCCTTGGTGGGTTGTATACAACAGTTATTATAATGCTCTCTGACCCAGTATTTATGCGAGCAACAAGAAATTCCTTGAACTCACTTTCTATAGCCAAGTTTATTTCTTCAACTTGAATCCTTTCACTTATGAGCAGTGCTATCCCTCCACCAGTCCTCTCAGATCTTTCAACCCTTAGTATTCTGAAGCCCTTAGGAAAACCTGTGACACTGTTTATGTCCTCACTCAACTTAGTCTTTGTAATTGCTACTATATCTGCCTTACTGTTGTGAATCCTATCTTTTAATTCTACTGCCTTACCAGCTAATCCATCAGCATTTGTGTATAACAATCTTAATAAGGCCCCATCCCCTGATCTTCTGTCATTATCTTCTTTATCTCCCCTTTGTCTGGAAGAACTCTGTAACGAAAAATTTTCTTCTCTTTTTCATTTCTTTCATCATTTAACCTTCTTGCCTCTTGCAACAAGTTTTTTATCTTTCCCATCTCTTCCTGTGTTCTGTATCGTCTAATGAACACTTCTTTGAATTCTTGAAGGTCTTTTAGACTTTTTTTTCTCAACAATATTTCCCTACATGTTTCCCCTCTCTCAAAGGTTACTTTTGTTGGTCTCGGCTTTCCTTCCCTCGAATATTTACCTAGTTGGTGTATGTTTACAATATCCTCAGGACCACAAACTACTCCAAGCTTTCTTATCAGGTCTACAACCCTAGCATTATTTTCTTCAAGTCTCCCCTGCCATGTTGGCTCCTGGGATTCACTTATGCCTGAGATTGTGTATGTGTGCATATGTATATATGTGTATGTATGTGTGTATATATATATATATATATATATATATATATATATATATATATATATATATATATATATATATATATATATATATATATATATATTTATATATATATATATATATATATATATATATATATATATATATATATATATATATATATATATATATATATATATATATATATATATATATATATATATGCATATATATATGCATATATATATGTATATATGTGTATATGTATATATTATATGTATATATACTTTGAGAAGGTGACCAGTTTAGGTCATGAAATTAATAAGTACTTTATAAATATATATATATATATATATATATATATATATATATATATATATATATATATATATATATATATATATATATATATATTCGTTGTTTTATTTAATGGGCTTTTCCTTCCATTCTAGACTGTATGTTGACAGTTCAGTGTTATTAATTTATGCCCATAATGAATCCTCCAAGTCTGTCCAACATTCTCCGACTCTCCCCTGCTTTAAAAACCGTCTACCGTTCCTACGAGGGTCTCCTCCTCAGCCTTTTCAAAAAGAAGAACCAAAAAGCCTTCTTCCAGAAATGCATTGAAGAACAAGTGTACCCAAAAATGTTTGGTTTGAGAAAATGGATCAACAAAACAGATGTATTCCCAGAGTTCATCAGAATTTTTCTCCGAGATCGACTGGAAACTACTCGCAACGACCTAAAGGCTACACGCAAGTTATTACATCAATCATCAGACAACCTCAGGCTTTTATGCTTCAATGAAGGTATGTTCCACTATCTCTCTCGGTTTGCGTTTGGTAAAGCTCTACGCATTGATGGTA
>JAXCGZ010001995.1:0-5000 GCA_037179515.1 Halocaridina rubra | reverse complement strand
ACTACACCACAGAAGGTTAAAAGGAACCCAACCTTATAGCTTATATCTGCTATACATAGGAATGAACGCATTCTAACTGAATGCCACTATGTTCATATTACAGATTCCCCAACCTCACTCGTGGCTTCATTTTAGCATTTAATTCGATTCCCAATCTCATTTGGGCCATGAAATAATCAAATAGCACATTACATATGTGAAAACATGAATCATTTTTTACCCCGACCGGGACTCGAACCTAGGACTTATGATTACTAAGTCAAGGCGCTACCACTACACCACAGAAGGTTAAAAGGAACCCAACCTTATAGCTTATATCTGCTATACATAGGAATGAACGCATTCTAACTGAATGCCACTATGTTCATATTACAGATTCCCCAACCTCACTCGTGGCTTCATTTTAGCATTTAATTCGATTCCCAATCTCATTTGGGCCATGAAATAATCAAATAGCACATTACATATGTGAAAACATGAATCATTTTTTACCCCGACCGGGACTCGAACCTAGGACTTATGATTACTAAGTCAAGGCGCTACCACTACACCACAGAAGGTTAAAAGGAACCCAACCTTATAGCTTATATCTGCTATACATAGGAATGAACGCATTCTAACTGAATGCCACTATGTTCATATTACAGATTCCCCAACCTCACTCGTGGCTTCATTTTAGCATTTAATTCGATTCCCAATCTCATTTGGGCCATGAAATAATCAAATAGCACATTACATATGTGAAAACATGAATCATTTTTTACCCCGACCGGGACTCGAACCTAGGACTTATGATTACTAAGTCAAGGCGCTACCACTACACCACAGAAGGTTAAAAGGAACCCAACCTTATAGCTTATATCTGCTATACATAGGAATGAACGCATTCTAACTGAATGCCACTATGTTCATATTACAGATTCCCCAACCTCACTCGTGGCTTCATTTTAGCATTTAATTCGATTCCCAATCTCATTTGGGCCATGAAATAATCAAATAGCACATTACATATGTGAAAACATGAATCATTTTTTACCCCGACCGGGACTCGAACCTAGGACTTATGATTACTAAGTCAAGGCGCTACCACTACACCACAGAAGGTTAAAAGGAACCCAACCTTATAGCTTATATCTGCTATACATAGGAATGAACGCATTCTAACTGAATGCCACTATGTTCATATTACAGATTCCCCAACCTCACTCGTGGCTTCATTTTAGCATTTAATTCGATTCCCAATCTCATTTGGGCCATGAAATAATCAAATAGCACATTACATATGTGAAAACATGAATCATTTTTTACCCCGACCGGGACTCGAACCTAGGACTTATGATTACTAAGTCAAGGCGCTACCACTACACCACAGAAGGTTAAAAGGAACCCAACCTTATAGCTTATATCTGCTATACATAGGAATGAACGCATTCTAACTGAATGCCACTATGTTCATATTACAGATTCCCCAACCTCACTCGTGGCTTCATTTTAGCATTTAATTCGATTCCCAATCTCATTTGGGCCATGAAATAATCAAATAGCACATTACATATGTGAAAACATGAATCATTTTTTACCCCGACCGGGACTCGAACCTAGGACTTATGATTACTAAGTCAAGGCGCTACCACTACACCACAGAAGGTTAAAAGGAACCCAACCTTATAGCTTATATCTGCTATACATAGGAATGAACGCATTCTAACTGAATGCCACTATGTTCATATTACAGATTCCCCAACCTCACTCGTGGCTTCATTTTAGCATTTAATTCGATTCCCAATCTCATTTGGGCCATGAAATAATCAAATAGCACATTACATATGTGAAAACATGAATCATTTTTTACCCCGACCGGGACTCGAACCTAGGACTTATGATTACTAAGTCAAGGCGCTACCACTACACCACAGAAGGTTAAAAGGAACCCAACCTTATAGCTTATATCTGCTATACATAGGAATGAACGCATTCTAACTGAATGCCACTATGTTCATATTACAGATTCCCCAACCTCACTCGTGGCTTCATTTTAGCATTTAATTCGATTCCCAATCTCATTTGGGCCATGAAATAATCAAATAGCACATTACATATGTGAAAACATGAATCATTTTTTACCCCGACCGGGACTCGAACCTAGGACTTATGATTACTAAGTCAAGGCGCTACCACTACACCACAGAAGGTTAAAAGGAACCCAACCTTATAGCTTATATCTGCTATACATAGGAATGAACGCATTCTAACTGAATGCCACTATGTTCATATTACAGATTCCCCAACCTCACTCGTGGCTTCATTTTAGCATTTAATTCGATTCCCAATCTCATTTGGGCCATGAAATAATCAAATAGCACATTACATATGTGAAAACATGAATCATTTTTTACCCCGACCGGGACTCGAACCTAGGACTTATGATTACTAAGTCAAGGCGCTACCACTACACCACAGAAGGTTAAAAGGAACCCAACCTTATAGCTTATATCTGCTATACATAGGAATGAACGCATTCTAACTGAATGCCACTATGTTCATATTACAGATTCCCCAACCTCACTCGTGGCTTCATTTTAGCATTTAATTCGATTCCCAATCTCATTTGGGCCATGAAATAATCAAATAGCACATTACATATGTGAAAACATGAATCATTTTTTACCCCGACCGGGACTCGAACCTAGGACTTATGATTACTAAGTCAAGGCGCTACCACTACACCACAGAAGGTTAAAAGGAACCCAACCTTATAGCTTATATCTGCTATACATAGGAATGAACGCATTCTAACTGAATGCCACTATGTTCATATTACAGATTCCCCAACCTCACTCGTGGCTTCATTTTAGCATTTAATTCGATTCCCAATCTCATTTGGGCCATGAAATAATCAAATAGCACATTACATATGTGAAAACATGAATCATTTTTTACCCCGACCGGGACTCGAACCTAGGACTTATGATTACTAAGTCAAGGCGCTACCACTACACCACAGAAGGTTAAAAGGAACCCAACCTTATAGCTTATATCTGCTATACATAGGAATGAACGCATTCTAACTGAATGCCACTATGTTCATATTACAGATTCCCCAACCTCACTCGTGGCTTCATTTTAGCATTTAATTCGATTCCCAATCTCATTTGGGCCATGAAATAATCAAATAGCACATTACATATGTGAAAACATGAATCATTTTTTACCCCGACCGGGACTCGAACCTAGGACTTATGATTACTAAGTCAAGGCGCTACCACTACACCACAGAAGGTTAAAAGGAACCCAACCTTATAGCTTATATCTGCTATACATAGGAATGAACGCATTCTAACTGAATGCCACTATGTTCATATTACAGATTCCCCAACCTCACTCGTGGCTTCATTTTAGCATTTAATTCGATTCCCAATCTCATTTGGGCCATGAAATAATCAAATAGCACATTACATATGTGAAAACATGAATCATTTTTTACCCCGACCGGGACTCGAACCTAGGACTTATGATTACTAAGTCAAGGCGCTACCACTACACCACAGAAGGTTAAAAGGAACCCAACCTTATAGCTTATATCTGCTATACATAGGAATGAACGCATTCTAACTGAATGCCACTATGTTCATATTACAGATTCCCCAACCTCACTCGTGGCTTCATTTTAGCATTTAATTCGATTCCCAATCTCATTTGGGCCATGAAATAATCAAATAGCACATTACATATGTGAAAACATGAATCATTTTTTACCCCGACCGGGACTCGAACCTAGGACTTATGATTACTAAGTCAAGGCGCTACCACTACACCACAGAAGGTTAAAAGGAACCCAACCTTATAGCTTATATCTGCTATACATAGGAATGAACGCATTCTAACTGAATGCCACTATGTTCATATTACAGATTCCCCAACCTCACTCGTGGCTTCATTTTAGCATTTAATTCGATTCCCAATCTCATTTGGGCCATGAAATAATCAAATAGCACATTACATATGTGAAAACATGAATCATTTTTTACCCCGACCGGGACTCGAACCTAGGACTTATGATTACTAAGTCAAGGCGCTACCACTACACCACAGAAGGTTAAAAGGAACCCAACCTTATAGCTTATATCTGCTATACATAGGAATGAACGCATTCTAACTGAATGCCACTATGTTCATATTACAGATTCCCCAAGCTCACTCAGGTTGGGTTCCTTTTAACCTTCTGTGGTGTAGTGGTAGCGCCTTGACTTAGTAATCATAAGTCCTAGGTTCGAGTCCCGGTCGGGGTAAAAAATGATTCATGTTTTCACATATGTAATGTGCTATTTGATTATTTCATGGCCCAAATGAGATTGGGAATCGAATTAAATGCTAAAATGAAGCCACGAGTGAGGTTGGGGAATCTGTAATATGAACATAGTGGCATTCAGTTAGAATGCGTTCATTCCTATGTATAGCAGATATAAGCTATAAGGTTGGGTTCCTTTTAACCTTCTGTGGTGTAGTGGTAGCGCCTTGACTTAGTAATCATAAGTCCTAGGTTCGAGTCCCGGTCGGGGTAAAAAATGATTCATGTTTTCACATATGTAATGTGCTATTTGATTATTTCATGGCCCAAATGAGATTGGGAATCGAATTAAATGCTAAAATGAAGCCACGAGTGAGGTTGGGGAATCTGTAATATGAACATAGTGGCATTCAGTTAGAATGCGTTCATTCCTATGTATAGCAGATATAAGCTATAAGGTTGGGTTCCTTTTAACCTTCTGTGGTGTAGTGGTAGCGCCTTGACTTAGTAATCATAAGTCCTAGGTTCGAGTCCCGGTCGGGGTAAAAAATGATTCATGTTTTCACATATGTAATGTGCTATTTGATTATTTCATGGCCCAAATGAGATTGGGAATCGAATTAAATGCTAAAATGAAGCCACGAGTGAGGTTGGGGAATCTGTAATATGAACATAGTGGCATTCAGTTAGAATGCGTTCATTCCTATGTATA
>JAXCGZ010001994.1:127500-145930 GCA_037179515.1 Halocaridina rubra | reverse complement strand
ATATATATATATATATATATATATATATATATATATATATATATATATATATATATATATATATATATATATATATATATATATATATATATATATATATATATATATATATATATATATATATATATATATATATATATATATATATATATATATATATATATATATATATATATATATATATATATATATATATATATATATATATATATATATATATATATATATATATATATATATGTATATATGTATATATATATATATGTATATATGTATATATGTATATATGTATATATGTATATATGTATATATGTATATATGTATATATGTATATATGTATATATGTATATATGTATATATGTATATATGTATATATGTATATATGTATATATGTATATATATATATATATATATATATATATATATATATATATATATATATATATATATATATATATATATATATATATATATATATATATATATATATATATATATATATATATATATATATATATATAATGTGCAAATGCACACACACACACACACACACACACACACACACACACACAAGTATATATATATATATATATATATATATATATATATATATATATATATATATATATATATATATATATATATATATATATATATATATTAATAATACTGAACTGTTAACATACAGTCTAAAATGGTAGGAAAAGCCCATTATGTTTAGAAGCTCATGTCCATATAAGCTCAAGATAGTGGAATCAGCCGTCACTGAACCGTCCAAAAATTTAAATTTGTCAAAGGGCCAGTGAGTGCCTGATGCAGTAGACAAGATACTCCTCAAGCATAAGCTGGCAGAGATAATTCCCCAAGACAGACCGCCTTCATTTAATTAGACAGCCTCTTTGTTCAGCCGTGTTGTGTCTATTTATAGTGTTCCTTTAGTTTTTTCTTTTCTATATGTATGTTTGTATGTTCATATGTCTTTTTGGTGTATATATGTATAACTTTTTATATGTATGTATATGTTTGCATATGTATATGTGTGTGTATGTGTATATATATATATATATATATATATATATATATATATATATATATATATATATATATATATATATATATATATATATGAATTATTTTTTTTTTTACCCCGACCGGGACTCGAACCTAGGACTTATAATTACTATGTCAAGGCGCTACCAACTACACACCACAGAAGGTTAAAAGGAATCCAACCTTATAGCTTAAATCTGCTATACTTAGGAATGAACGCATTCAATCTGAATGCCTCTATGTTCATATTACAGATTCCCCAACCTCACTCGTGGCTTCATTTTCGCATTTAATTCAAATCCCAATCTCATTCGGGTCATACAATAACCAAATAAGCACATTACATATGTGAAAACATGAATTATTTTTTACCCCGACCGGGACTCGAACCTAGGACTTATAATTACTAAGTCAAGGCGCTACCAACTACACACCACAGAAGGTTAAAAGGAATCCAACCTTATAGCTTATATCTGCTATACTTAGGAATGAACGCATTCAATCTGAATGCCTCTATGTTCATATTACAGATTCCCCAACCTCACTCGTGGCTTCATTTTCACATTTAATTCAAATCCCAATCTCATTCGGGTCATACAATAACCAAATAAGCACATTACATATGTGAAAACATGAATTATTTTTTACCCCGACCGGGACTCGAACCTAGGACTTATAATTACTAAGTCAAGGCTCTACCAACTACACACCACAGAAGGTTAAAAGGAATCCAACCTTATAGCTTATATCTGCTATACTTAGGAATGAACGCATTCAATCTGAATGCCTCTATGTTCATATTACAGATTCCCCAACCTCACTCGTGGCTTCATTTTCGCATTTAATTCAAATCCCAATCTCATTCGGGTCATACAATAACCAAATAAGCACATTACATATGTGAAAACATGAATTATTTTTTACTCCGACCGGGACTCGAACTTAGGACTTATAATTACTAAGTCAAGGCGCTACCAACTACACACCACAGAAGGTTAAAAGGAATCCAACCTTATAGCTTATATCTGCTATACTTAGGAATGAACGCATTCAATCTGAATGCCTCTATGTTCATATTACAGATTCCCCAACCTCACTCGTGGCTTCATTTTCGCATTTAATTCAAATCTCAATCTCATTCGGGCCATACAATAACCAAATAAGCACAATACATATGTGAAAACATGAATTATTTTTTACCCCGACCGGGACTCGAACCTAGGACTTATAATTACTAAGTCAAGGCGCTACCAACTACACACCACAGAAGGTTAAAAGAAATCCAACCTTATAGCTTATATCTGCTATACTTAGGAATGAACGCATTCAATCTGAATGAATCTATGTTCATATTACAGATTCCCCAACCTCACTCGTGGCTTCATTTTCGCATTTAATTCAAATCCCAATCTCATTCGGGTCATACAATAACCAAATAAGCACAATACATATGTGAAAACATGAATTATTTTTTACTCCGACCGGGACTCGAACTTAGGACTTATAATTACTAAGTCAAGGCGCTACCAACTACACACCACAGAAGGTTAAAAGGAATCCAACCTTATAGCTTATATCTGCTATACTTAGGAATGAACGCATTCAATCTGAATGCCTCTATGTTCATATTACAGATTCCCCAACCTCACTCGTGGCTTCATTTTCGCATTTAATTCAAATCCCAATCTCATTCGGGTCATACAATAACCAAATAAGCACATTACATATGTGAAAACATGAATTATTTTTAACTCCGACTGGGACTCGAACCTAGGAGTTATAATTACTAAGTCAAGGCGCTACCAACTACACACCACAGGAGGTTAAAAGGAATTCAACCTTATAGCTTATATCTGCTATACTTAGGAATGAACGCATTCAATCTGAATGCCTCTATGTTCATATTACAGACTCCCCAACCTCACTCGTGTCTTCATTTTCGCATTTAATTCAAACTCCAATCTCATTCGGGTCATACAATAACCAAATAAGCACATTACATATGTGAAAACTTGAATTATTTTTTACCCCGACCGGGACTCGAACCTAGGACTTATAATTACTAAGTCAAGGCGCTACCAACTACACACCACAGAAGGTTAAAAGGAATCCAACCTTATAGCTTATATCTGCTATACTTAGGAATGAACGCATTCAATCTGAAGGCCTCTATGTTCATATTACAGATTCCCCAACCTCACTCGTGGCTTCATTTTCGCATTTAATTCAAATCCCAATCTCATTCGGGTCATACAATAACCAAATAAGCACATTACATATGTGAAAACATAAATTTTTTTTTTTTACCCCAACCGGGACTCGAACCTAGGACTTATAATTACTAAGTCAAGGTGCTACCAACTACACACCACAGAAGGTTAAAAGGAATCCAACCTTATAGCTTATATCTGCTATACTTAGGAATGAACGCATTCAATCTGAATGCCTCTATGTTCATATTACAGATTCCCCAACCTCACTCGTGGCTTCATTTTCGCATTTAATTCAAATCCCAATCTCATTCGGGTCATACAATAACCAAATAAGCACATTACATATGTGAAAACATGAATTATTTTTTACCCCGACCGGGACTCGAACCTAGGACTTATAATTACTAAGTCAAGGCGCTACCAACTACACACTACAGAAGGTTAAAAGGAATACAACCTTATAGCTTATATCTGCTATACTTAGGAATGAACGCATTCAATCTGAATGCCTCTATGTTCATATTACAGATTCCCCAACCTCACTCGTGTCTTCATTTTCGCATTTAATTCAAACTCCAATCTCAATCGGGTCATACAATAACCAAATAAGCACAATACATATGTGAAAACTTGAATTATTTTTTACCCCGACCGAGACTCGAACCTAGGACTTATGATTACTAAGTCAAGGCGCTACCACTACACCACAGAAGGTTAAAAGGAATCCAACCTTATAGCTTATATCTGCTATACATAGGAATGAACGCATTCAATCTGAATGCCTCTATGTTCATATTACAGATTCCCCAACCTCACTCGTGGCTTCATTTTCGCATTTAATTCAAATCCCAATCTCATTCGGGTCATACAATAACCAAATAAGCACAATACATATGTGAAAACATAAATTATTTTTTACCCCGACCGGGACTCGAACCTAGGACTTATAATTACTAAGTCAAGGCGCTACCAACTACACACCACAGAAGGTTAAAGGGAATCCAACCTTATAGCTTATATCTGCTATACTTAGGAATGAACGCATTCAATCTGAATGCCTCTATGTTCATATTACAGATTCCCCAACCTCACTCGTGGCTTCATTTTCGCATTTAATTCAAATCCCAATCTCATTCGGGTCATACAATAACCAAATAAGCACATTACATATGTGAAAACATGAATTATTTTTAACCCCAACTGGGACTCGAACCTAGGACTTATAATTACTAAATCAAGGCGCTACCAACTACACACCACAGGAGGTTAAAAGGAATCCAACCTTAGAGCTTATATCTGCTATTCTTAGCGCCTTGACTTAGTAATTATAAGTCCTAGGTTTGAGTCACTGTCGGGGTAAAAAATAATTCATGTTTTCACATATGTAATGTGCTTATTTGGTTATTGTATGACCCGAATGAGATTGGGATTTGAAATAAATGCGAAAATGAAGCCAGAAGTGACGTTAAGGAATCTGTAATATGAACATAGAGGCATTCAGATTGAATGCGTTCATTCCTAAGTATAGCAGATATAAGCTATAAGGTTGGATTCCTTTTATCCTTCTGTGGTGTGTAGTTGGTAGCGCCTTGACTTAGTAATTATAAGTCCTAGGTTCGAGTCGCGGTCGGGGTAAAAAAAAATTCATGTTTTCACATATGTAATGTGCTTATTTGGTTATTGCATGACCCGAATGAGATTGGGATTTGAATTAAATGCGAAAATGAAGCCACGAGTGACGGGGAATCTGTAATATGAACATAGAGGCATTCAGATTGAATGCGTTCATTCCTAAGTATAGCAGATATAAGCTATAAGGTTGGATTCCTTTTAACCTTCTGTGGTGTGTAGTTGGTAGCGCCTTGACTTAGTAATTATAAGTCCTAGGTTCGAGTCCCGGTAGGGGTAAAAAATAATTCATGTTTTCACATATGCAATGTACTTATTTGGTTATTGTATGACCCGAATGAGATTGGGATTTGAATTAAATGCGAAAATGAAGCCACGAGTGAGGTTGGGGAATCTGTAATATGAACATAGAGGCATTCAGATTGAATGCGTTCATTCCTAAGTATAGCAGATATAAGCTATAAGGTTGGATTCCTTTTAACATTCTGTGGTGTGTAGTTGGTAGCGCCTTGACTTAATAATTATAAGTCCTAGGTTCGAGTCCCGGTAGGGGTAAAAAATAATTCACGTTTTCACATATGTAATGTGCTTATTTGGTTATTGTATGACCCGAATGAGATTGGGATTTGAATTAAATGCGAAAATGAAGCCACGAGTGAGGTTGGGGAATCTGTAATATGAACATAGAGGCATTCAGATTGAATGCGTTCATTCCTATGTATAGCAGATATAAGCTATAAGGTTGGATTCCCTTTAACCTTCTGTGGTGTGTAGTTGGTAGCGCCTTGACTTAGTAATTATAAGTCCTAGGTTCGAGTCCTGGTCGGGGTAAAAATTAATTAATGTTTTCACATATGTAATGTGCTTATTTGGTTATTGTATGACCCGAATGAGATTGGGATTTGAATTAAATGCGAAAATGAAGCCACGAGTGAGGTTGAGGAATCTGTAATATGAACATAGAGGCATTCAGATTGAATGCGTTCATTCCTAATTATAGCAGATATAAGCTATAAAGTTGGATTCCTTTTAACCTTCCGTGGTGTGTAGTTGGTAGCGCCTTGACTTAGTAATTATAAGTCCTAGGTTCGAGTCCCGGTCGGGGTAAAAAATAATTCATGTTTTCACATATGTAATGTGCTTATTTGGTTATTGTATGACCCGAATGAGATTGGGATTTGAATTATATGCGAAAATGAAGCAACAAGTGACGTTGGGGAATCTGTAATATGAACATAGAGGCATTCAGATTGAATGCGTTCATTCCTAAGTATAGCAGATATAAGCTATAAGGTTGGATTCCTTTTAACCTCCTGTGGTGTGTAGTTGGTAGCGCCTTGACTTAGTAATTATAAGTCCTAGGTTCGAGTCCCGGTCGGGGTAAAAAATAATTCATGTTTTCACATATGTAATGTGCTTATTTGGTTATTGTATGACCCGAATGAGATTGGGATTTGAATTGAATGTGAAAATGAAGCCACGAGTGAGGTTGGGGAATCTGTAATATGAACATAGAGGCATTCAGATTGAATGCGTTCATTCCTAAGTATAGCAGATATAAGCTATAAGGTTGGATTCCTTTTAACCTTCTGTGGTGTGCAGTTGGTAGCGCCTTGACTTAGTAATTATAAGTCCTAGGTTCGAGTCCCGGTCGGGGTAAAAAAAAATAATTCATGTTTTCACATATGTAATGTGCTTATTTGGTTATTGTATGACCCGAATGAGATAGGGATTTGAATTAAATGCAAAAATGAAGCCACGAGTGAGGTTGGGGAATCTGTAATATGAACATAGAGGCATTCAGATTGAATGCGTTCATTCCTAAGTATAGCAGATATAAGCTATAAGGTTGGATTCCTTTTAACCTTCTGTGGTGTGTATTTTGTAGCGCATTGACTTAGTAATTATAAGTCCTAGGTTCGAGTCCCGGTCGGGGTAAAAAATAATTCACGTTTTCACATATGTAATGTGCTTATTTGGTTATTGTATTACCCGAATGAGATTGGGATTTGAATTAAATGCGAAAATGAAGCCACGAGTGAGGTTGGGGAATCTGTAATATAAACATAGAGGAATTCAGATTGAATGCGTTCATTCCTAAGTATAGCAGATATAAGCTATAAGGTTGGATTCCTTTTAACCTTTTGTGGTGTGTAGTTGGTAGCGCCTTGTAATTATAAGTCCTAAGTTCGAGTCCCGGTCGGGGTAAAAAATAATTCATGTTTTCACATATGTAATGTGCTTATTTGGTTATTGTATGACCCGAATGAGATTGGGATTTGAATTAAATGCAAAAATGAAGCCACGAGTGAGGTTGGGGAATCTGTAATATGAACATAGAGGCATTCAGATTGAATGCGTTCATTCCTAAGTATAGCAGATATAAGCTATAAAGTTGGATTCCTTTTAACCTTCCGTGGTGTGTAGTTGGTTGCGCCTTGACTTAGTAATTATAAGTCCTAGGTTCGAGTCCCGTTCGGGGTAAAAAATAATTCATGTTTTCACATATGTAATGTGCTTATTTGGTTATTGTATGATCCGAATGAGATTGGGATTTGAATTATATGCGAAAATGAAGCAACAAGTGACGTTGGGGAATCTGTAATATGAACATAGAGGCATTCAGATTGAATGCGTTCATTCCTAAGTATAGCAGATATAAGCTATAAGGTTGGATTCCTTTTAACCTCCTGTGGTGTGTAGTTGGCAGCGCCTTGACTTAGTAATTATAAGTCCTAGGTTCGAGTCCCGGTCGGGGTAAAAAATAATTCATGTTTTCACATATGTAATGTGCTTATTTGGTTATTGTATGACCCGAATGAGATTGGGATTTGAATTAAATGCGAAAATGAAGCCACGAGTGAGGTTGGGGAATGTGTAATATGAACATAGAGGCATTCAGATTGAATGCGTTCATTCCTAAGTATAGCAGATATAAGCTATAAGGTTGGATTCCTTTTAACCTTCTGTGGTGTGCAGTTGGTAGCGCCTTGACTTAGTAATTATAAGTCCTAGGTTCGAGTCCCGGTCGGTGTAAAAAATAATTCATGTTTTCACATATGTAATGTGCTTATTTGGTTATTGTATGACCCGAATGAGATTGGGATTTGAATTAAATGCGAAAATGAAGCCACGAGTGAGGTTGGGAAATCTGTAATATGAACATAGAGGCATTCAGATTGAATGCGTTCATTCCTAAGTATAGCAGATATAAGCTATAAGGTTGGATTCCTTTTAACCTTCTGTGGTGTGTAGTTGGTAGCGCCTTGACTTAGTAATTATAAGTCCTAGGTTCGAGTCCCGGATGGGGTAAAAAATTAATTCATGTTTTCACATATGTAATGTGCTTATTTGGTTATTGTATGACCCGAATGAGATTGGGATTTGAATTAAATGCGAAAATGAAGCCACGAGTGAGGTTGGGGAATCTGTAATATGAATATAGAGGCATTCAGATTGAATGCGTTCATTCCTATGTATAGTAGATATAAGCTATAAGGTTGGATTCCTTTTAACCTTCTGTGGTGTGTAGTTGGTAGCGCCTTGACTTAGTAATTATAAGTCCTAGGTTCGAGTCCCGGTTGGGGTAAAAAATTAATTCAAGTTTTCACATATGTAATGTGCTTATTTGGTTATTGTATGACCCAAATATGATTGGGATTTGAATTAAATGAGAAAATGAAGCCAAGAGTGAGGTCGGGGAATCTGTAATATGAACATAGAGGCATTCAGATTGAATGCGTTCATTCCTAAGTATAGCAGATATAAGCTATAAGGTTGGATTCCTTTTAACCTTATGTGGTGTGTATTTGGTAGCGCCTTGACTTAGTAATTATAAGTCCTAGGTTCGAGTCCCGGTCGGAGTAAAAAAATAATTCATGTTTTCACATATGTAATGTGGCTTATTTGGTTATTGAATGACCCGAATGAGATAGGGATTTGAATTAAATGCGAAAATGAAGCCACGAGTGAGGTTGGGGAATCTTTAATATGAACATAGAGGCATTCAGATTGAATGCGTTCATTCCTAAGTATAGCAGATATAAGCTATAAGGTTGGATTCCTTTTAACCTTCTGTGGTGTGCAGTTGGTAGCGCCTTGACTTAGTAATTATAAATCCTAGGTTCGAGTCCCGGTAGGGGTAAAAAAAAATAATTCATGTTTTCACATTTGTAATGTGCTTATTTGGTTATTGTATGACCCGAATGAGATAGGGATTTGAATTAAATGCAAAAATGAAGCCACGAGTGAGGTTGGGGAATCTGTAATATGAACATAGAGGCATTCAGATTGAATGCGTTCATTCCTAAGTATAGCAGATATAAGCTATAAGGTTGGATTCCTTTTAACCTTCTGTGGTGTGTATTTTGTAGTGCATTGACTTAGTAATTATAAGTCCTAGGTTCGAGTCCCGGTCGGGGTAAAAAATAATTCATGTTTTCACATATGTAATGTGCTTATTTGGTTATTGTATTACCCGAATGAGATTGGGATTTGAATTAAATGCGAAAATGAAGCCACGAGTGAGGTTGGGGAATCTGTAATATAAACATAGAGACATTCAGATTGAATGCGTTCATTCCTAAGTATAGCAGATATAAGCTATAATGTTGGATTCCTTTTAACCTTCTGTGGTGTGTAGTTGGTAGCGCCTTGTAATTATAAGTCCTAGGTTCGAGTCCCGGTCGGGGTAAAAAATAATTCATGTTTTCACATATGTAATGTGCTTATTTGGTTATTGTATTACCCGAATGAGATTGGGATTTGAATTAAATGCGAAAATGAAGCCACGAGTGAGGTTGGGGAATCTGTAATATGAACATAGAGGCATTCAGATTGAATGCGTTCATTCCTAATTATAGCAGATATAAGCTATAAAGTTGGATTCCTTTTAACCTTCCGTGGTGTGTAGTTGTTAGCGCCTTGACTTAGTAATTATAAGTCCTAGGTTCGAGTCCCGGTCGGGGTAAAAAATAATTCATGTTTTCACATATGTAATGTGCTTATTTGGTTATTGCATGACCCAAATGAGATTGGGATTTGAATTATATGCGAAAATGAAGCAACAAGTGACGTTGGGGAATCTGTATTATGAACATAGAGGCATTCAGATTGAATGCGTTCATTCCTAAGTATAGCAGATATAAGCTATAAGGTTGGATTCCTTTTAACCTCCTGTGGTGTGTAGTTGGTAGCGCCTTGACTTAGTAATTATAAGTCCTAGGTTCGAGTCCCGGTCGGGGTAAAAAATAATTCATGTTTTCACATATGTAATGTGCTTATTTGGTTATTGTATGACCCGAATGAGATTGGGATTTGAATTAAATGCGAAAATGAAGCCACGAGTGAGGTTGGGGAATCTGTTAAATGAACATAGAGGCATTCAGATTGAATGCGTTCATTCCTAAGTATAGCAGATATAAGCTATAAGGTTGGATTCCTTTTAACCTTCTGTGGTGTGTAGTTGGTAGCGCCTTGACTTGGTAATTATAAGTCCTAGGTTCGAGTCCCGGTTGGGGTAAAAAATTAATTCATGTTTTCACATATGTAATGTGCTTATTTGGTTATTGTATTACCCGAATGAGATTGGGATTTGAATTAAATGCGAAAATGAAGCCACGAGTGAGGTTGGGGAATCTGTAATATGAACATAGAGGCATTCAGATTGAATGCGTTCATTCCTAATTATAGCAGATATAAGCTATAAGGTTGGATTCCTTTTAACCTTCTGTGGTGTGTAGTTGGTAGCGCCTTGTAATTATAAGTCCTAGGTTCGAGTCCCGGTCGGGGTAAAAAATAATCCATGTTTTCACATATGTAATGTGCTTATTTGGTTATTGCATGGCCCGAATGAGATTGGGATTTGAATTATATGCGAAAATGAAGCCACGAGTGAGGTTAGGGAATCTGTAATATGAACATAGAGGCATTCAGATTGAATGCGTTCATTCCTAAGTATAGCAGATATAAGCTATAAGGTTGGATTCCTTTTAACCTTCTGTGGTGTGTAGTTGGTAGCGCCTTGACTTAGTAATTATAAGTCCTAAGTTCGAGTCCCGGTCGGGGTAAAAAATAATTCATGTTTTCACATATGTAATGTGCTTATTTGGTTATTGTATGACCCGAATGAGATTGGGATTTGAATTAAATGCGAAAATGAAGCCACGAGTGAGGTTGGGGAATCTGTAATATGAACATAGAGGCATTCAGATTGAATGCGTTCATTCCTAAGTATAGCAGATATAAGCTATAAGGTTGGATTCCTTTTAACCTTCTGTGGTGTGTATTTTGTAGCGCATTGAGTTAGTAATTATAAGTCCTAGGTTCGAGTCCCGGTCGGGGTAAAAAATAATTCATGTTTTCACATATGTAATGTGCTTATTTGGTTATTGTATTACCCGAATGAGATTGGGATTTGAATTAAATGCGAAAATGAAGCCACGAGTGAGGTTGGGGAATCTGTAATATAAACATAGAGGCATTCAGATTGAATGCGTTCATTCCTAAGTATAGCAGATATAAGCTATAAAGTTGGATTCCTTTTAACCTTCTGTGGTGTGTAGTTGGTAGCGCCTTGTAATTATAAGTCCTAGGTTCGAGTCCCGGTCGGGGTAAAAAATAATCCATGTTTTCACATATGTAATGTGCTTATTTGGTTATTGTATGACCCGAATGAGATTGGGATTTGAATTAAATGCGAAAATGAAGCCACGAGTGAGGTTGGGGAATCTGTAATATGAACATAGAGGCATTCAGATTGAATGCGTTCATTCCTAATTATAGCAGATATAAGCTATAAAGTTGGATTCCTTTTAACCTTCCGTGGTTCGTAGTTGGTAGCGCCTTGACTTAGTAATTATAAGTCCTAGGTTCGAGTCCCGGTCGGGGTAAAAAATAATTCATGTTTTCACATATGTAATGTGCTTATTTGGTTATTGTATGACCCGAATGAGATTGAGATTTGAATTATATGCGAAAATGAAGCAACAAGTGACGTTAGGGAATCTGTAATATGAACATAGAGGCATTCAGATTGAATGCGTTCATTCCTAAGTATAGCAGATATAAGCTATAAGGTTGGATTCCTTTTAACCTCCTGTGGTGTGTAGTTGGTAGCGCCCTGACTTAGTAATTATAAGTCCTAGGTTCGAGTCCCGGTCGGGGTAAAAAATAATTCATGTTTTCACATATGTAATGTGCTTATTTGGTTATTGTATGACCCGAATGAGATTGGGATTTGAATTAAATGCGAAAATGAAGCCACTAGTGAGGTTGGGGAATCTGTAATATGAACATAGAGGCATTCAGATTGAATGCGTTCATTCCTAAGTATAGCAGATATAAGCTATAAGGTTGGATTCCTTTTAACCTTCTGTGGTGTGCAGTTGGTAGCGCCTTGACTAAGTAATTATAAGTCCTAGGTTCGAGTCCCAGTTGGGGTAAAAAATAATTCATGTTTTCACATCTGTAATGTGCTTATTTGGTTATTGTATGACCCGAATGAGATTGGGATTTGAATTAAATGCGAAAATGAAGCCACGAGTGAGGTTGGGGAATCTGTAATATGAACATAGAGGCATTCAGATTGAATGCGTTCATTCCTAAGTATAGCAGATATAAGCTATAAGGTTGGATTCCTTTTAACCTTCTGTGGTGTGTAGTTGGTAGCGCCTTGACTTTGTAATTATAAGTCCTAGGTTCGAGTCCCGGTTGGGGTAAAAAATTAATTCATGTTTTCACATATGTAATGTGCTTATTTGGTTATTGTATGACCCGAATGAGATTGGGATTTGAATTAAATGCGAAAATGAAGCCACGAGTGAGGTTGGGGAATCTGTAATATGAATATAGAGGCATTCAGATTGAATGCGTTCATTCCTAAGTATAGTAGATATAAGCTATAAGGTTGGATTCCTTTTAACCTTCTGTGGTGTGTAGTTGGTAGCGCCTTGACTTAGTAATTATAAGTCCTAGGTTCGAGTCCCGGTTGGGGTAAAAAATTAATTCATGTTTTCACATATGTAATGTGCTTATTTGGTTATTGTATGACCCAAATAAGATTGGGATTTGAATTAAATGAAAAAAATGAAGCCAAGAGTGAGGTTGGGGAATCTGTATTATGAACATAGAGGCATTCAGATTGAATGCGTTCATTCCTAAGTATAGCAGATATAAGCTATAAGGTTGGATTCCTTTTAACCTTCTGTGGTGTGTAGTTGGTAGCGTCTTGACTTAGTAATTATAAATCCTAGGTTCGAGTCCCGGTCGGGGTAAAAAATAATTCATGTTTTCACATATGTAATGTGCTTATTTGGTTATTGTATGACCCGAATGAGATTGGGATTTGAATTAAATGCGAAAATGAAGCCACGAGTGAGGTTGGGGAATCTGTAATATGAACATAGAGGCATTCAGATTGAATGCGTTCATTCCTAAGTATAGCAGATATAAGCTATAAGGTTGGATTCCTTTTAACCTTATGTGGTGTGTATTTGGTAGCGCCTTGACTTAGTAATTATAAGTCCTAGGTTCGAGTCCCAGTCGGAGTAAAAAAATAATTCATGTTTTCACATATGTAATGTGCTTATTTGGTTATTGTATGACCCGAATGAGATTGGGATTTGAATTAAATGCGAAAATGAAGCCACGAGTGAGGTTGGGGAATCTGTAATATGAACATAGAGGCATTCAGATTGAATGCGTTCATTCCTAAGTATAGCAGATATAAGCTATAAGGTTGGATTCCTTTTAACCTTCTGTGGTGTGTAGTTGGTAGCGCCTTGACTTTGTAATTATAAGTCCTAGGTTCGAGTCCCGGTTGGGGTAAAAAATTAATTCATGTTTTCACATATGTAATGTGCTTATTTGGTTATTGTATGACCCGAATGAGATTGGGATTTGAATTAAATGCGAAAATGAAGCCACGAGTGAGGTTGGGGAATCTGTAATATGAATATAGAGGCATTCAGATTGAATGCGTTCATTCCTAAGTATAGTAGATATAAGCTATAAGGTTGGATTCCTTTTAACCTTCTGTGGTGTGTAGTTGGTAGCGCCTTGACTTAGTAATTATAAGTCCTAGGTTCGAGTCCCGGTTGGGGTAAAAAATTAATTCATGTTTTCACATATGTAATGTGCTTATTTGGTTATTGTATGACCCAAATAAGATTGGGATTTGAATTAAATGAAAAAAATGAAGCCAAGAGTGAGGTTGGGGAATCTGTATTATGAACATAGAGGCATTCAGATTGAATGCGTTCATTCCTAAGTATAGCAGATATAAGCTATAAGGTTGGATTCCTTTTAACCTTCTGTGGTGTGTAGTTGGTAGCGTCTTGACTTAGTAATTATAAATCCTAGGTTCGAGTCCCGGTCGGGGTAAAAAATAATTCATGTTTTCACATATGTAATGTGCTTATTTGGTTATTGTATGACCCGAATGAGATTGGGATTTGAATTAAATGCGAAAATGAAGCCACGAGTGAGGTTGGGGAATCTGTAATATGAACATAGAGGCATTCAGATTGAATGCGTTCATTCCTAAGTATAGCAGATATAAGCTATAAGGTTGGATTCCTTTTAACCTTATGTGGTGTGTATTTGGTAGCGCCTTGACTTAGTAATTATAAGTCCTAGGTTCGAGTCCCAGTCGGAGAAAAAAAATAATTCATGTTTTCACATATGTAATGTGGCTTATTTGGTTATTGAATGACCCGAATGAGATAGGGATTTGAATTAAATGCGAAAATGAAGCCACGAGTGAGGTTGGGGAATCTGTAATATGAACATAGAGGCATTCAGATTGAATGCGTTCATTCCTAAGTATAGCAGATATAAGCTATAAGGTTGGATTCCTTTCAACCTTCTGTGGTGTGCAGTTGGTAGCGCCTTGACTTAGTATTTATAAGTCCTAGGTTCGAGTCCCGGTCGGGGTAAAAAAAAATAATTCATGTTTTCACATATGTAATGTGCTTATTTGGTTATTGTATGACCCGAATGAGATAGGGATTTGAATTAAATGCAAAAATGAAACCACGAGTGAGGTTGGGGAATCTGTAATATGAACATAGAGGCATTCAGATTGAATGCGTTCATTCCTAAGTATAGCAGATATAAGCTATAAGGTTGGATTCCTTTTAACCTTCTGTGGTGTGTATTTTGTAGCGCATTGACTTAGTAATTATAAGTCCTAGGTTCGAGTCCCGGTCGGGGTAAAAAATAATTCATGTTTTCACATATGTAATGTGCTTATTTGGTTATTGTATGACCCGAATGAGATTGGGATTTGAATTAAATGCGAAAATGAAGCCACGAGTGAGGTTGGGGAATCTGTAATATAAACATAGAGGCATTCAGATTGAATGCGTTCATTCCTAAGTATAGCAGATATAAGCTATAAGGTTGGACTCCTTTTAACCTTCTGTGGTGTGTAGTTGGTAGCGCCTTGTAATTATAAGTCCTAGGTTCGAGTCCCGGTCGGGGTAAAAAATAATCCATGTTTTCACATATGTAATGTGCTTATTTGGTTATTGTATGACCCGAATGAGATTGGGATTTGAATTAAATGCGAAAATGAAGCCACGAGTGAGGTTGGGGAATCTGTAATATGAACATAGAGGCATTCAGATTGAATGCGTTCATTCCTAATTATAGCAGATATAAGCTATAAAGTTGGATTCCTTTTAACCTTCCGTGGTGTGTAGTTGGTAGCGCCTTGACTTAGTAATTATAAGTCCTAGGTTCGAGTCCCGGTCGGGGTAAAAAATAATTCATGTTTTCACATATGTAATGTGCTTATTTGGTTATTGTATGACCCGAATGAGATTGGGATTTGAATTATATGCGAAAATGAAGCAACAAGTGACGTTGGGGAATCTGTAATATGAACATAGAGGCATTCAGATTGAATGCGTTCATTCCTAAGTATAGCAGATATAAGCTATAAGGTTGGATTCCTTTTAACCTCCTGTGGTGTGTAGTTGGTAGCGCCTTGACTTAGTAATTATAAGTCCTAGGTTCGAGTCCCGGTCGGGGTAAAAAATAATTCATGTTTTCACATATGTAATGTGCTTATTTGGTTATTGTATGACCCGAATGAGATTGGGATTTGAATTAAATGCGAAAATGAAGCCACGAGTGAGGTTGGGGAATCTGTAATATGAACATAGAGGCATTCAGATTGAATGCGTTCATTCCTAAGTATAGCAGATATAAGCTATAAGGTTGGATTCCTTTTAACCTTCTGTGGTGTGCAGTTGGTAGCGCCTTGACTTAGTAATTATAAGTCCTAGGTTCGAGTCCCGGTCGGGGTAAAAAAAAATTCATGTTTTCACATATGTAATATGCTTATTTGGTTATTGTATGACCAGAATGAGATTGGGATTTGAATTGAATGCGAAAATAAAGCCACGAGTGAGGTTGGGGAATCTGTAATATGAACATAGAGGCATTCAGATTGAATGCGTTCATTCCTAAGTATAGCAGATATAAGCTATAAGGTTGGATTCCTTTTAACCTTCTGTGGTGTGTAGTTGGCAGCGCCTTGACGTAGTAATTATAAGTCCTAGGTTCGAGTCCCGGTCGGGGTAAAAAATAATTCATATTTTCACATATGTAATGTTCTTATTTGGTTATTGTATGACCCGAATGAGATTGGGATTTGAATTAAATGCGAAAATGAAGCCACGAGTGAGGTTGGGGAATTTGTAATATGAACATAGAGGCATTCAGACTGAAAGCGTTCATTCCTAAGTATAGCAGATATAAGCTATAAGGTTGGATTCCTTTTAACCTTCTGTGGTGTGTAGTTGGTAGCGCCTTGACTTAGTAATTATAAGTCCTAGGTTCGAGTCCCGGTCGGGGTAAAAAATAATTCATGTTTTCACATATGTAATGTGCTTATTTGGTTATTGTATGACCCGAATGAGATTGGGATTTGAATTAAATGCGAAAATGAAGCCACGAGTGAGGTTGGGGAATCTGTAATATGAACATAGAGGCATTCAGATTGAATGCGTTCATTCCTAAGTATAGCAGATATAAGCTATAAGGTTGGATTCCTTTTAACCTTCTGTGGTGTGTAGTTGGTAGCGCCTTGACTTAGTAATTATAAGTCCTAGGTTCGAGTCCCGGTCGGGGTAAAAAATAATTCATGTTTTCACATATGTAATGTGCTTATTTGGTTATTGTATGACCCGAATGAGATTGGGATTTGACTTAAATGCGAAAATGAAGCCACGAGTGAGGTTGGGGAATCCGTAATATGAACATAGAGGCATTCAGATTGAAGGCGTTCATTCCAAAGTATAGCAGATATAAGCTATAAGGTTGGATTCCTTTTAACCTTCTGTGGTGTGTAGTTGGTAGCGCCTTGACTTAGTATATATATATATATATATATATATATATATATATATATATATATATATATATATATATATATATATATATATATATATATATATATATATATATATATATATATATATATATATATGTATGTTAATGTATGTGTGTGTATGTGTATGTAAGTATATGTATATGTATGTACTTACCTAATTGTGCTTACCTAATTGTGTTTACGGGAAAGAGTCTAAAGCTCGTATCTTCTCGTCTTCTGATCGGTTCCATTTCATACTTAGTGATACTTATTATACATGTCCTTAAAACTATGGATTGAGATAGCATTAACTACCTCATCGCTTAGCCAATTTAAATTATCTACTACTCTTACACTGAAAAAGTATTTCCTTACATCCTGCAAAGAAGTTTTCTTTCGAAGCTTCAAACTATGACCTCTAGTTCTAGAGCCAGCCATATCAAAATATCGATCCCTATCCACTCTATCATAACCATGAAGGAATTTAAAGACTGTCACCATATCCCCCCGCAATCTTCTAGCTTCGAGTGATGGTAAGTCTAATTCCCTCAGCCTCTCATCATAACTGAGATTGCGTATTTCTGGCACCAGTTTTGTGGCATGTCTCTGAACTTTTTCAAGCTTAGCTATGTTCTTTTTCAAGTGTGGATTCCAGAAGGGGGCTGCATATACGAGTTTTGGCCTCACATAGGTTACATAGGTATTTCTGAACACTTCCTTGTCCATGTGCCTGAAGGCTACCCTTACATTTGATAAGAATGCATATGCTGCCCTTACTATGCCATTTATATGTATTTCTGGAGACACATCTGCCAGTATGTTTACTCCTAGATCTCTCTCATTTTCTGTCTCTTGAAGTTATACTCCAGCCACCGAGTAGTCAAGCTTAGGCCTTCTTGCACTTGTACCCATTCTCATTACCTTACATTTTGAAGTATTGAATTTCATTAGCCACTTTTCTGACCACTTATGCAGATTATTTAGATCCTCCTGAAGTTCTCTACCATTGTTTTCGTTTTTTACTTTCTTCACAATCTTTGCATCATCTGCAAACATATTCATGAATGAATTTACAGACTCTGGTAGGTCATTTGCATATACAAGGAACAAAAGTGACCCTAAAACTGAACCCTGTGGAACTCCACTACTAACTCTTCTC
>JAXCGZ010001994.1:110000-122500 GCA_037179515.1 Halocaridina rubra | reverse complement strand
TATATATATATATATATATATATATATATATATATATATATATATATATATATATATGAATCATTTTTTTACCCCGATCGGGACTCGAACATAGGACTTATAATTACTAAGTCAAGGCGCTACCAACTACACACCACAGAAGGTATAAAAGGAATCCAACCTTATAGCTTATATCTGCTATACTTAGGGATGAACGCATTCTATCTGAATGCCACTATGTTCATATTACAGATTCCCCAACCTCACTCGTGGCTTCATTTCAGCATTTAATTCAAATCTCAATCTCATTCGGGTCATACAATAACCAAGCAAGCACATTACATATGTGAAAACATGAATCATTTTTTTACCCCGACCGGGACTTGAACCTAGGACTTACAATTACTAAGTGAAGGCACTACCAACTACACACCACAGAAGGTATAAAAGGAATTCAACCTTATAGCTTATCTCTGCTATACCTAGGGACGAACGCATTCTATCTGAATGCCACTATGTTTATATTACAGATTCCCCAACCTCACTCGTGGCTTCATTTTATACTGGGTATCAACTAGTGTATACTGTATACCTGAATATGTACATGTTTTACTTTAATAGAGTAGAATTCCTTTCTATTATCAATGTAATTATCCTTTTACAGATGAAATGCATTTAACCTGTATTATATTTCATGTTTTGAGTGCTAAATAAATTTTAAAATGAATATTTATTGTGACCTGGAATGGATTAATTGAATTTACATGCTTTTAAATGGGAAAAATAAATCCAACCCAAGAACAATCCAACCCAAGAACAGTTTTGGGGAACGGATTAAGTTCGTGGGTTGTGGTCACCACCATATAAAATATGGATGTGTAATTGCCTAATTGTGCTTACGGGAAAGAGCCCATGTCCATAACTTGCCGTCTCCTGGTTGCTTTCATTTTTGTACTTAGTGATACTTATCATACTTGTCCTTATAATTATGGATTGACTTGGCATTAATTAACTACTTCCTCCCTTAGCCAGTTTTAATCATCATATACTTTTGCACTAAAAAAAGTACTTTCTTCATCTGCAAAGAAATTTTCTTATGAAACTTCAAACTATGACTTATAGTTCTAGTGCTAGCCATATCAAAATATCGATCCCTATCCACTCTGCACTCTGTCATAACCAAGATGGAATTTAAAAACCATCACCTTATCCCTTGTCATTCTTCCAGCTTTGAATGATGGTAAGTCTAATTCCATCAGCCTCTCTTCAGAACTGAGACTGCGTGTTTCTGGTACCAGTTTCGTGGCATGCCTTTGAACTTTTTCCAGCTTTACTATGTGCTTTTTCAAGTGTGGATTCCAAAAGGGGTTTTCATACTCAAGCTTTGGCCTAACATAGGTTATATATTTTCTAAACATTTCCTTGTCCATGTACCTGAAGGCAACCCTTTCAATTGTTTAAAGAGCATGTGCTGCCCTTACTATGCCATTTATATGCATTCCTGGAGACAAATCAGCCAGTATAATTACTCCTACAACTCTCTCATTCTCTGTCTCTTGAAGCTCTGCTCCTGCTATTGAGTATTCAAGCTTGGGCCTTCTCGCACTTGTACCCATTCTCATTACCTTATATTGAGAAATATTGAATTTCATTAACCACTATTCTGACCTCTCATTCGGACTATTTATGTCTTCCTGAAGTTCTCTAGCATTGTTCGAGTCTCTTACATTCTTCACACTCTTTTCATCATCTGCAAAGATATTCATGAATGAATTTATAGACTTTGGTAGGTCATTTACATATACAAGGAACAAAAGTGACCCTAAAACTGAACCCTGTGGAACTCCACTACCAGCCCTTCTCTATTCAGACACTGAGTGTCTTACTCTAACCCTCTGTTCCCTTCCAAGTAAGTCTTTATCCATTCCAAGAAATTTCCACCTATTCTTGCAATTGCTTACAACTTTTTTATAAGTCTCCAGTGTAGGACCGTGACAAATGCCGTCTGGGAGTCTAAAAATATGGAATCTGCTCAGCCCTTTCTTTCCTGTAGGAGTCGGCTTACCATATCATAAAATTCTAACAAGTTTGTTACTGTTGATCTATGTTCTCTGAATCCATGTTGTCTCACTGACAAAATGTTGAAGGATTCCAAGTGAAGAAAGATGTGTTTTCTTAGTAGTTTCTCTATAACTTTGCAAACTATTCTGATCAAAGAAACAGGTCATTTGTGTAGAGCTGTATCCCTCCTTCTCTATTTGAAGATAAATACCACGTTCACTTGTTTCCAGCATCTTGGAATCTCCCCAGATTCAAGAGACTATTCAATTATGATACATAGTGCTGCCGATATTGATTTAGCGCATTTCTTAAGTACCTATGGAAATATAGCATCAGGACCCGTAGCTTTATGGGCATCTAACTCCATTAGCACTTTGCATCCTTTTGTGGCTGAATAGATGATGTTCTCTAATATCGGCCCATGAGCTCCTATCTCTGAAATCTGTGGGGCTGGGGTATTTTCTGCTGCACATACTGACTAAAACTCCTTGTTCAATTCTTCGCAGATCTCTTCATCCATCTCAGTGATGCATCCAGCTGCTCTCTTTAGCTTTAAAAACTGCTTTTGATCTTCAGTTTTTCTCTGAAAAAGCTGTGGAAAAGCTTGGGTGATATCCCTTTCATAGTCTCTCTCTGCCTCACTTCCTTTACTTAGGTAATAATATTTTGCTCTTTTATAAGTCTGCCGGGCATTTATGCTTTTTCTCCTCCTATGCCTTTTCCAGCACTTGTCTCTCCACTCCTTAGCTCTGTTACACACATTCTTGAACCATTTCTCTCTGGTATGAGTAACTCCTATATTGGTGGAAGGTATGCAACAATCTACTATCTTCCTATATTCCTCACAAAAGATGTCGTACATTTCTTGTACAGATTTGTTTTTAAATAAAGTTCTCCAGTCAATAACTGCAAAAGCCTCATTAATTTTAATGTAACCTCCTTTCGGATAGTTCCTCTTAGTGTTCTCAGTGCCTCTACTTTCATATAGAACATGTTTGATGATATACTCCATCAAGAACACACAGTGGTCACTCTTTCCTATTGGTGGGAAACATAATGCGTCAGAGAAAGAAAGAGATAGCCATGTATGACCAGCCAATACATAATTAATATACTTATTGGAAATAATTGTGTTATACGTTTTATGTTGCTATTAGGCCCGATTTGGAGGTGGAAACTGAAAACTTGAAGCTGCGTTATTAGGGCTAATAGTCTTTCCCATCGCCCGCCGTGGGCTCAAACATGGGTCTGTCATTTCCAGAATTGAGTATTTTAAAACTATGCTATGATAATATTGTACAGGTTAATAATAATAATGATGATGATAATACAGTACAATGGTAATAGTTTTTGTTAATTATTAATCATGTTTATAAGAATAAAATAATTAAAAAATCCTATTAGAGTAAACCAATATATAAAGTTTCAGTGAGAGAGGGGAAAACAGAGAGATATTGAGAGAAAACAGAGATCTCAGGAATGAAGACTAGAGGTAATTTGGAAAGTGTTACATGTTTTATGTTTTCCTTTTTTCTTAGTACTATGTAGTATTTTTTTCGAAAGAATGTGTTTATGAATATGATATAATAATAATAAATGTGTGCTATAAAGTTTAAAAATACTCAACTTCATGACTAAAACATGATATGCAGCACGTGTTTGATACTATGGTACCTATTTACCATTTTCCCATTGGTTTACTGTTTCGACTTCCAACCGATTCAGCTTTCAACTGATTGGTTGGAATCAGACCCCATCATAAGTAGGACCCTACCTGTATATATAGAAGAATAATGGTATTTTGTAATGAAGATGTGCACCGGTCATACTTGCTTTATGAAAGCTAAAGATGAGAGATGATTATTTAAGCACTGCATAGCGGTATAGCAGTATCATGCAGGGTAGTTTAGAAAAATAATATGCATAGACTCCCTTACTATGTATTTTAAATCTACTTTGTCTAACTAACAGATAGAATGAGCACGAGAGGTATTATATGCTTCTCCTAATACATGACGCCAAATCCCACCTAGGTCAATATGGTCACAAATTAAAAACATAGGGGGATTATGTCTTCATAACACCCTTCCCATCCTCATCCTTGTAATTAGCTAGTCTGTGGCAACAAAAACATAATTAAGAAGGCTTGCCAGTCCTATGCTTTGATAAGTAGGTTTTATGACATGCAGCGAATACAGTACAAGGTTGCCTCAGCTTACACTGTCCTCGACTAACGATGTTTCGTTGTTACGACAAAGATCTCATAAATTATTAATAAATTATTCTTTCATCCAAGATGGTTTGCTTTGTAAATAAAATTTTTGTATGCTCAACTGTCTTGTGAGCATGGTGGACGAATATGCATCAAGCAGCATTGTTGTATGTGTATATATCAAGATAGTGGTTTTATTTATATATTTGTTTGTATTTAATTATTTTAAAGAATTAGATTTAATTCTTTTACAAACTTACCAGATACATAGTTGTAAAATACGATCTTCATGTGGAACAGCTTGTTGAGCATGGTGGACGAATACTTTTTCAAGTGACATTGCTGTATAGTATATATAAAGTTAATGGATTTATTTATTTATTTGTTTATGAATTTGGTTATTTAAAGGAATGTGATTGAATTTATATACAAAATTACCAAATACATAGTCATAAGTATGACCTTAGTGCAGAACAGTGTGTTGAGCATGGTGACAGAATATGTCATCACACAACATTACACTGAGAAGAAGAAGAAGAAGCATTGTCCAGTTCCCACTTGTAAGCCATACTGTCCTCGTGTTCATCCACTCTTTGTTTGTTTCAATCATATTCGCTCGTTTTTGGCCTGTACTATGCTTTCCAAACGTATTGGGGATTTTTCTGATGGCCGTGCTTTGATGGATGTTAAAGTAAAAATAGTATAATTCTCAGAAGAGGGAGAAACTGCTACAACATTGGCTGCTCATTGGGGTTAAGACATTCAACCGTGGCGATGATTATTAAGGATAAAGATTGCATTCTTACACATGTGAAAGGTTCTGCTCCTATGATAGCCACTATTATTACTAAGTAGCGTAGTGGGCTAATGATTGAAATGGAAAGGTTATTAGGGCTTTGGCTGGATGACCAGCATCAACAGAGTGTCCCAGTGAGCCTCCTATTGATTCAGGAAAAATAAAAAAAATTGCCTAATGCTGTGAAAACTGAAAAGGGGGAAGGGAGTGAAAGTGGAGAGTTTGTACTAAGTAGGGGTTGGTTTATGTGATTTATGGCTCGTGCTAATTTGCATAACCTTAAGGTGCAAGGTGAAATTGCTAGTGTTGATGAGAAAGCCCCAAAATATTTCGTAGTGTGTTGGCTGATATAATTAGGAAGGGGGGTTATCGTGCCAAACAAGCGTTTAACGTGGATGAGTCCAGCTTGTTCTGGAAGCAAAATCCTATTCGTACATACATCACCCGAAAGAGAAGACAGTACCAGGCCATAAAGTCAACAAGGAGAAATTGACTTTGCTCTCAGGGGCTAATGCTGCTGGCAACTTCAATGTGTTTCATCCTCATCATCCTCTCCGCCTGACACCCGGTTTTCACAATCTTGTAATCTGCACATTTCGGTAAATTTTCGTCCAATAACCAAACAAATGCACTTTGATGTAACACACTTTTTGAAACACTTGCAAGACAACATATCTATCAGAGCCTCAGGAACAGGCTGACCATCCATCCACTTAATAACCAGCTGGTCTCCCCATCATTTCTTTCTAGCTGCCAGCCATTACCTACAGGACTTGGAATGTGAGGTTTTTGCTGTAAACAGCATCTCCAAATGGCAGCCTGATAATTGGCACATTATGCATGCTGTTGAAGGCAGTCTGTGCTAGGAGGTAGTTGATGGCTTTTTATCTCGCCTTTCCTTGCACAGAAAAGGTTGTATCTCAGATCATTCACATGAACACAAGACGTCTTGGGTGCGTATATTTGACAAGTTACTGCTTCAAGTCTCTCCATCATTGCTTCAGAAAGACTCCACTCATTGCCAATTTCCATAAATGTTTCTAGTGCATATTTATCTTTGGTCAGTAATCTAAATGATATTGTTTTCCCCTTGCCTGCAAATGTACTTACGCTGTCACAACTTGTGAAATCATACAGGACAATTAATCCTTTATAAACATCAGCTCCAAATGCTGCAGTAACCCTCTCCATCGACGCAATCTTTGTATATGTCTTTGTCCCACATTTCATATACAAATGACCACCAATGATATTCTGGAAAGCCATGAGCAATATTAGCACATATGTATCATCAGAGCTAATAAGAACTTATTGATGTCCTTTCTTTACATCATGTGCAGCATGAAAGAGAAGATGGCCATCAGCTTCTTCTTGAGTGCATGATAGATCAGGTACCATCACACTTCCATTTTGGGTTATCTAAAAGCACTGGTCAGCATGTGTAACAAAGATTACCTTCTGTTCTGGTTTTCTTCTATCTTGGTCTTGCTTCCATTCAGTCACAAGAAACGTTATAAAGGTATCTTTGTTGGCACTCTGTCTTGAAAATTATCTCCACTGACTGACTAGTTGGTTAGCAGTGATGATCTGCAGGATTGGCCCATTATTTTCTTTTCTAAGCCTTCTTTCTGAACATTTGATGGATATATCAGAATAGGTATCAAGCACAACATCAATCCTTTGGGCAAATCCTCCCTCCTTTAGTGCTGTTGCAAAGACTGTCCATGCAATATCTCCAAGCGTGTTATGGTCTCCTTTTACTTTCTGCGCTAACATCATACCGTCAATTACAGATACTGATAATAATGGCATTTCCTCTTTTGATGTTACATCCTTGTGCAATGTGGTAGCTAAGATTACCTTGTTTGTCTTCCTTGGTAAACCCTCTGGTGTAGCTAGATCCCATGGCATTGGTTCAAGAGGATAGGGAAGTATATCTGCCATCTGTAGGTTTCGAACTTGGGCCTTAACAATGATCCTCCCAAACAGTGACCTGTCTGCCTTCAGTATGATTGCTCTCCCAGAGCGTGTCTTCACCTCTCTCTTCTTACTGAAGATGCTGAAGGTTTTCAGTTTATTGTGCTTGAGAGTATCAAAGAACTGTGTAACAGGTGGGTTGCATTCTAGCCTTTCTTTTCTAAACTTCATGTAACATTTTTTCTCCAAAATCTAGAACATTGTGTAAATATGAAGCAATCTCTGGAGTGGCACCCTCTCCTATTGAGATGCAGACAATGTCTTGTTGACTGGAAAATGGATTTATCCAGCTGTCAGTAAGACTGACTATTAGTGAAACTGCCTCTTCATCCTTATCAATTCTTGATTGCTGGGGGTCATGATGAAGTGGCTCTGTTATATTCTCTTGCACCGTGTTTCTTAACTGACCCAAAAATACACTTCTGTGTTAAGATGTTATATAATAACGCTTGACTGCCCTGACTTAAGACTGAATATGGATGTGCCTCCTGGTGTCTGAGTGTCTGTTCACTGTCGTTCTGAGTGCCTGATGTATTGGAAGACTACCAAAAGGGTTAATAATTGGCATCTGCACAGAAAAGCAACCATTTCTGAAGGCTTCAGACACTTCTGGAAGCGTGTTCTTTAATGGTGACATCTGGGCATAATAAACAGGGAGATATCTGGCTAGTTTTTCCTGTCATATGCAAAGGACCAGGGAATCAGTGCTCTGATAACATGCACAAGGAGCTCCCAGTTCCCTTCAAGAGATACACTCAGCAAGCCAAAAATAATGTCCTGAACCATGTCAATGTAAAACATCCAAATGCTGAAGATCACCATTTGACTCGCAAAGATGGTTAAGGAACTTTGACCAAATTGTTCAGTTTTAGGGCCACTTTTGGTCCTTGTATATATAAATGACCTACCAGAGTCTGTAAATTCATTCAAGAATATGTTTGCAGATGATGCAAAGATTGTGAAGAAAGTAAAAAACGAGAACAATGGTAGAGAACTTCAGGAAGATCTAAATAGTCTGCATGAGTGGTCAGAAAAGTGGCTAATGAAATTCAATACTTCAAAATGTAAGGTAATGAGAATGGGTACAAGTGCAAGAAGGCCCAAGCTTGATACTCAGTGGTTGGAGTATAACTTCAAGAGACAGAAAATGAGAGAGATCTAGGAGTAAACATACTGGCAGATGTGTCTCTAGAAATACATATAAATGGCATAGTAAGGGCAGCATATGCCTTCTTATCAAATGTAAGGGTAGCCTTCAGGCACGTGGACAAGGAAATGTTCAGAAATATTTATGTAACCTACGTGAGGCCAAAACTTGAATATGCAGCCCCCTTTTGGAATCCGCACTTGAAACAGCACATAGCTAAGCTTGACAAAGTACAAAGACATGCCACGAAACTGGTGCCAGGAATACACAATCTCAGTTATGATGAGAGGCTGAGATAATTAGACTTACCATCACTCGAAGCTAGAAGATTGAGGAGGGATATGGTGACAGTCTTTAAATTCCTTCATGGTTATGATAGAGTGGATAGGGATCGATATGTTGATATGGCTGGCTCTAGAACTAGAGGTCATAGTTTGAAGCTTCGTAAGAAAACTTCTTTGCAGGATGTAAGGAAATTCTTTTTCAGTGTAAGAGTAGTAAATAATTGGAATTGGCTAAGCGAGGAGGTAGTTAATGCTATCTCAATCCATAGTTTTAAGGACAGGTATGATAAGTATCACTAAGTACAAAATGGACCGACGGGACGGAGATACGAGCTCTGGGCTCTTTCCCGTAAACACAATTAGGTAATCACAATTAGGCAATCACTCTGGATTTGGAGGGCATTCTATGCTGTCGCTTTGCAGTTCCACTAGTCCCATTATCTTCATCTGACTTTTCAGTTGATTTTCTTTTAAGGATCTCCAAATCTCTTTTCGGCATAAAACGGCTCCCACATTGCCTGTGATAACTAATGTTGGGCTTTTCAGGCTCGTGTAGACCTTCTGCAATCTGAAGAATTGGTGTGTAAGTCCTCACTCATGTAGCATCAAGAAGAGTCAACCATGAGTCATAGTCCTGGGGTGTAACTAGGGTTCCTGCGTCTTTATCGAATCTTTCAAAGTGTATGTTGCATTTTTACTATGAGGATTCCATATTTACTTAGCGGTCTTTCTGTCAACCATAGTAACTACATGCCACATTCATCTTCATTGCCAGTAACCTGAAAGAGGAAGATAAGGACTGATTATTCATAACCATTGCCTTTAGCCTAAATAAAGAGCGATATGATATAGGTTATTTTAACATCAAATAAGTCTCTTAATATAATAGCTATAGATCTCATACTGGTATCAAAAGAAAGTTTGAAGCAACAAAATGTGAATTATTAGTTAGCCTATTAACATCAGGAAATAAATTTTATCAGATAAATTCGGAACTCTGAAAGTTTAACATACTTATGCCTTTTTTTTTATATGAGTGTGACACTGGGACAGGCAAAAACTGCCATCATCAATAAAGGCCCGGGCACGAGAAAGCACCAAGATGAAGGAAAAGAAAAAGGTTAAGGACAAGGCAGAGATGAGGTAATATTACACAAAGGAAAACGACAGACAGAAAGATAGTCAAAGTACAGACGACCAAGAGATATGGAGGATTAGGCCATGAGATGAGACGATATATCCACTTTTTGAAGGAAGTTAGGTCAAAAGAATTAGGAAAGTCAGAAAGAGCAAGAGAGATCCAGAGTCTGGAGGTGGATGGGAAGAAGCAGTCGCTGCACCGACCAATTCGTGAGCTACAAATCTCCACACTGTACCTGTGAGATGAGGCCACTTGATGAGTGTTATGCAGCTTTGGCGGTGGGGGAGGGATGCAATTCACAAACTCATCAGCGCAGCGATGGAAGTAGTAGCGATAGAAAAGCAAAAGGGATGATACCTTACGGCGAAGAGAGAGAGAATCCTGATTAGGAGTAAGAGAAGGATCATTAATGAGTCTGCCTTAGATTCAACCCTATCATGGAGATAAGTATAAAAAGAAGCACCCTAGTTGTGTGAGCAGTATTCTAAACAGGGACAAGTAAGACCTTTATAAATTTTAGGTAACTGTAAAGAGGAAAAGTAATGACGAAAACGAAACAGAACCCCCAATTTTTTGGATGAAGATATAGAAATTTGGGTTATGTGATTCCTTCAAGACAAGTTAAAGGCTATATGGATTCCTAATATGTTGATAGAATTAAAAGGATAAATTTCGTTAGTTTCGAAGACAAAGAGGGTTATCAGGAGGAGAAGAATATAAAGAGATAACCAGAAACTGAGTTTTGAAGGCATTAAATTTAACTAAATTTTGAGTGCCTCAGATCCTCCATGCAAATTGGAGTTGAGAGTAGAAGAAAGAGTGATACGAGACTGATTACGAGTAGCAGATGAAGGTTGTGAAGAAAAGGCAGAAGAAAAGTGAAGGGTTGAATAGTCAGCAAAGGCATGAAGAAGAGAGGAAGATGGGGATTGCAGAAGTTCATTGATGAAGAGAAGGAACAGAGTAGGTGAAAGAACAGAGCCCCGTGAAACACCACTGATAACAGAGAAAGGGCTAGATGTCGCACCATCAACAACTAGTACAGATGATTAGATATTCGAACATGCTATGCTATTCTAAAACATCCTTTTCTTAAGCTTCATTTTGATATATAACATGCCCTACCAAAGGTAATGTATTGTGGCACAAGAAAGAAAAAACCTCTGTAATTCATGCGATGAAAAATCACAAGTGATACCAAAGAAATGGCTGATATCACAGGGAAGGCCAAGAGCTATAGAATACTATCATTCATTTTTGAAAACTTTAGATATTTGTCTTTCAGTTCATCACTGTGAGATTTCATACCCTCATATGGCATCAATGGCTAAAATTCTGAGAACAGGCTCAGGGACTATTGGGTAAGAACTTTGTTTTGTATCTGCTTTAAGTGCATATCAATATCCTATTTTACAATTAAATTCAGGTTTAATCAAGTCAGCAATACTGTTATCTACTGGAAGTAGCAATAGTTATAACAAATTCTGCCTTATTACAAATCATTTTGTGGCATATGGAACAGGAAAGCCCTATATTATGTGGTTCCTTTATTTATTATGCACCCACAGATGATCAATTGCAGCAGCATCGCGAAGAGAAGATATTCTCCTGCAGAAAACTGGTGTCATTTACCTTAATAATATGTAAATGAGTAAATTACTTGTCCATCTCAGTACCTTTTCAAGCAACGTTAAGGAAGATATTTGATACGAGCATGTTGTCTAAATGGTAAATAATCAATTTTAAGCTGTTTATCTTTATTATTGTTTATTTTTTATATTTTACTGGATATGTATAAATAATAAACTATGGATGGGATATTGAGCTTTACATAATAATTTGGTAGAACAATTAGAAGTTTAAAAACTTAGGTTTGGTGCTTATGTTTTTTTTCTTCTTCATCAGCAGCTCTTCTCATATTTGTGATTGATTAAAACATGTCTACTATCCATGTTTGGTTTTGATTCAGAAATTGCTGATGGATGATCTTCCTGACACCATCATTCTCCATATTTAAGGATTCAGAATGGGTAGCAAGTTGAGCCTGATTGTAAAGTTAGTGGTTGATTTTCTAGTTTAGATAATCTTGAAAAGCAAGTGTCAAGTTTGTTATTTGATAATTAAAGCAGTTCGTATATTTCCTAAGCAGGTACTTTTTTTTTTTTTTTTTTTTTAAGAAAGACAACACTGAGCATGTAAAAAATGAGGCGATAATCATGAAAATTGAATTCTTCCAACGAATATCTAATATGGATGAATGTACTCTAGTTGAGCTTAAATGGAGACTGAGGTTGACTGTGGCGGGGTGTATACTATTGAGTTAGTCTAAATGGCCTCGTGTTGACCTAAATAATGCACAAGTATTGATCAACTCCAGCGGAGTTAACTCCTGCACGCACCTGGACAGAGTTTTGATTCACTATTATTTGTGATGATATTCTTAGGGTAATCTTGCGTACAGTGTTGTCAGATACGTATTGGATCATATTCCTCAAAATTGAATATGATCACCCCACAAGGTTTCCACAGAATAAGGTTGTCAATATTAAGCTGAATTAAAATTCATACAAATCTTTAATAAATTATCAATACTTTTGTTAACCAAGTTATTAAGACATATTCATGTGTCCTGGTTTAATCGGTTCTGGTAACGACGATGTTATTGTTTAGTTTTAGAGTTGAGATATTTCCAGTAATGGTCAGTGAATCGAGCTCAGCGTAATGTAGCTACCACACTAACTTCACCCTTTTCAACTATTCTTTGGGGTTAGCGAGGTTTAGCGTTTACGCTGCGCAGTCAGTACCTGCCATGAGGCTGTGGGACTCTAAAGGGAGCGTGTGTAGCTTGTTCTTGAAGACTTCGAACCTCGTGGTTTGGTTTCGGATGTCTTGAGGAAATTCCA
>JAXCGZ010001994.1:95000-102500 GCA_037179515.1 Halocaridina rubra | reverse complement strand
GAGTGAAAAGGAGCAGTCATGGTTATAGATGAAACAAAGACAAAGTGGATATAATTGCGACAAAGAAGAGAAAAATAGAGGTAAAACTTCTGCACTTGAAGCTAAAGCAGGAATGCCTAGAAAATCAGAAATTGAAGTCGGCTTTGCAAGAAAATTGGTTTACTTCAGACTTATGAAGAACTACAAATTTGATTCCCACACTTGACGAAGAGCCAGGTGATTCATTTAGGCCTATTGACCTTTTGGGTAAACACCATAATTGGCCAAATGAGAATTGGATATCTATACTAATACCTAAACTGTCAGAAAAGTCCTTACAAGAATTAAGAGCATTAGAAGACACAGATATTTATGATTTTATCAAAGATGATATGCTTCTTGCTCACTCCATAACTTCTGATATTTATAGATAAAAATTCTGGTCACTTGTGAATATAAAATTATGTAGAACTTACCTCAGAAAAGTTGAGACAGCTACAACAAAGGTTATCCGTTGTTAAAGTTGAAACCTTTTCAGATCTTATAGGTTTATTAGCAGTTGAGGTGTGGCTTAGTATATTACCTTTTACACTACTGAAATACGTAGTGGAGAGACTAGAGACTAAACTTTTGAAATTTGCTCTGTTGGTGGACGCCCATGCACTTCTTAGTTTGTGGAAACTATTCTAAAGAACCATTCTCTGTAAATGAGACCAAACATTAGAAAGTTAAACAGAAGAGGAAGCAGAGTAGGTCTTCTTCAGTCTCCCCACTCTTTTCCTGTTGTAAAACACTGTTACATCCCAAATTGAAGTATAAGAATCCCAGGTGTAAGGTGTCGAAGCAAATTCAGTCTCCGACAATTACTAAAACACGATATGCCATTCATCCTCCTCAACCAGTAATTGCCTCAAGTAATGCCAATATAACTAGGGTGCAGCACTTGTCTCAACGAATGTGGCTCCAACAACCACATTGACAGCACCAACAAGTCTCAAAAGCTACTGCACTTCAGCAGAATGCAACAATTACCCAAAGTCTGCAGGAAGTGACAGCACCAACAAGTCTCAAAAGCTACTGCACTTCAGCAGAATGCAACAATTACCCCAAAGTCTGCAGAAAGCCATCCAGAACAAACTGTAACTGCTTCTCCTATAAAACCTATTACATCTCAACCCACCACCCAGTCCATGTCTAGTAAGGGTCAGCAGTAATCTCCACAGCAAGACAAACACCAGACTGAGCCACCGAGTGGTTCCAATCCTTTTGCTGCCAGTATAACTCCAATTTCTCCTAAGACATCCCATCCAACTTTTGCTTCTATTTCAGTCCATAATCCAACACCTTGGACACAATCCTTGTGAATACCACCTTCATGGCAGGTGCTGCCAACAAGACTAATTCATTAGTTTATCCACATCTCCTTTGTGATATGAACGTGCAAGGGTCAATTTTCCTAAATTCTGTTAGAAGAGTTGAACTTACCAACTGCAGGTGATTGTGTACTTTATAGCACGGACAATGAGAGTTTTGTCAGCCTGAACTTCAAACTCCTTTTGAAAGGAAGTTTGCTTTTTTTCCTACAATGAAATCAAAGGAAGACTCCATTATCGTCTGTTCTAGAAGAAATATTGTTAGCTCTAGAAATCACTCCAGTATCATCTACTCTAGAAAACATTTCAATCTCATCGACTCTGGAAAGCACTCGAATATCGTTTGCTCTAGAAGACACTTTAATCTGATCAGGTGTAAAAACTACTTTGGTAACATCATCTAATAACTACACCTCAGTATCCTCTACTTTAGAGCACACTTCAGATTAAGCGTATCAAGAAGGCATTTCATTTTACGCTGCACAAGAAAGCACTTCAGTTTTAGACGACATTTCATGTTATCTGCTCTAAACTGCACTTCAGTCTCTTCTCATCTAGACTACACTTTAGTCTCATCACCTCTAGATTGCACTTCAGTCTCATTGCTTTGAGACTGCAATTCAGTCTTGTCTAATCTACCGGGCTTCTTTCTAAAAAAAAAAAACACCATATCTCTAGCACTGGCTGGCTCAACTGGATCTTGAAATCTCAGTATTCGGAGTAATAATATATTAGTATATATGTGATGGCACTGTCTCAGTGTGTTTATCGTCAAAGTATAAGAAATATTTAACATTGTACATGGTTCATTATACCCATATGTTTTTCTGGTGTCCTCTTAATACTTATTAATTATAACTGGTAATTAATAATAATTTATTGATTGATTTTAATGTGTGGGGTTTGGATTAAGTGTTTAGAGCTATTTTTAGATCAATATATTTATTTTTGTGATTTACCAATTTTCACCATATCTGAGGTAGTCATATAGCTATCTATCTATCTATTTATATATATATATATATATATATATATATATATATATATATATATATATATATATATATCACGAAGAAAACATTAAGACGAAGATAAGTAGAATGTTAAGGTTAAGGAAGACATAGGGGAGTGATATGTAACAGGAGAAGGACAGGCTGAAAGAATAGTCGTATTACTGAGGATCTAGAGATATAGCAAGATTAGGCCCTGACATTACAATAGATCCGCTTTTTGAAAGAAGATAGATTGTAAGAATTGGGAAAGGAAGAAGGAGGAAGAGAGCTCAGAGTCTGGAGGTGGATGGAAAGAAGCAGTTGCTGCACTGGCCAATCCTCGAGTTACAAATCTCCACACATTACTTGTGAGAAGTGGCCGCTTGGCCAGATGGGTTTTATCATGCCAGCTCCCCATAGAATAGGATTTGTAACCTTTATAAGAGACAACGTTATGTCTCTGTATTTGCTGTCATCATTCCCTGCAATTCACCTTTCTCTTGGAAAGCATCTTTGCAGGTTTTCTCGCAGGATTTTCATCTCCCAAGATGCTTAAAAGTTATACACCAGAGAATTGGAGGAGGACAACAATTTTCCAATATCACATATCTAGCATAGAGATATTTTATGCAAATAGGGTAGCAGACCCAAGCGACAATATTCTTGTCAAATTTACAAATTCTCTTCTATGGAGGACTAGCGTTATAAAAGCGCAAGTGCTTTTCGAGATTTAAGTGTTATTTGCATACGAACAAAAGTTCCTTTCTGAATTTGTGATTTGGGAAAAATGTTGCATTTCCCCCTTTTTTGTGCTGCACCACTTGAGCATGTTGCGAGGTGAATATATATATATATATATATATATATATATATATATATATATATATATATATATATATATATATATATATATATATATATATATATATTTATTTATTTATTTATTTATTTATTTATTTTTTATTTTTTTTGGTGACACCTGGACCGTCAGAAACCGCCCTCATCAATAAAGGCCCGGGCACGAGAAAATTCTAAGACGAAGGGAAGGAAAAAGGTTAAGGACAAGGCAGATATATATATATATATATATATATATATATATATATATATATATATATATATATATATATATATATATATATATATATATATATATATATATATATCAAAAAGCACATTACCATAGGTGAAAACATGAATCAAGTTTCCATTTTAGACCTACTGTGGTGTAGTTGATAGTGTGTTGGCTTTGTAATTATAAGTCCTAGGTTCAAGTCCCGGTCGGGGTAAAAACGATTCATTTTTTCACATATGGTAATTTGCTTATTTGATTATTGTTGATCCCGAATGAGGTTGGGAGTTGAATTAAATGTGAAAATGAAATCATGAGTGAGGTTGGGGGAAAGTGTAATATGAACATAGTGGCATTCAGAATGCGTTCATACCTAGTATAGCAGATATAGGCTGAAAGGTCTGTTTCCCTTTTAGACCTTCTGTGGTGTAGTTGGTAGCGCCTTGACTATGTAATTATAAGTATGTTTATCTTGACCTTTTGAGTGAATATGTGGCACCACAACTAGATGACCTTCAACCAACCATCATTTTCCAACAAGATGGTGCACCACCACACTGGGGACTGCATGTTCGTGGGTTCCTAAATCAAACATTTCCAGACCGGTGGATTGGAAGGGATGGCCCAATTCCCTGACCACCTCGTTTACCAGATATCACGCCCCAGGACTTCTTTCTATGGGGTTATGTTGAAGATATCGTGTATCGAACAAAGATACGGGACATCACTGATCTCAAGCAAAAGATCACTGATGCCATTGCCACCACTGATGAGAAGAGATCGAGTACCGTCTTGATGTGCTTCGTCCAACTAATGGTGCCCGTCCATATAGAGGGGGACTGTATTATTTGTTTTCTGAAAACTTAAGGATATGCAATCTGCCCAGTCCTCTCTTTCTTGGCAGATTATGTTTACTTCATTATGAATTTCTAATACTTTTGTTAGCGTTGCTCTGCCTTTCCTAAAGCCATGTTACCTCACTGACAAAAAAGTTGCAGGATCCCATGGAGAAATTGTGATTTCTCATTACTGTCTCCATAACTCTGCAAACTATGCTAGTCAGTGAAACAGACCTTTAGATTAGAGCTGTGACTCTTCTCTCACATTTGATAAAAAGTACCAAGTTTGTTTGTTTTCATCATCTTGGAATTTCCCCAGATTCAAGCGACTTTTTCAAATATGATGCTTAGCGCTACATTTCTTAAATACCAAAGGGAATACATCGTGAAGACACTTAGCTTTATGAGCATTAAATTCCATCAGCTCTGTGTATACCTCCGTAGGTGAAAATGGCGCGTATGCTTATTTACCTAATTGTGCTTATTGGAATGAGCCCTATGTTCATAGGTTCTTGTCTCCCGGTCGCTTCCATTTCCATACACAACGATGCTTATCATATTCATCCTTAAAACTTTGAATGCAGTCAGTATTAACTACTTCCTCACTAAGCGAATGCCAGTCATCAACTACTCTAATGCTAAAGAGAAGTACTTCCTTACACCCTGCATAGGTGTTTTCTTACAAAGCTTCAAACTATTACCTCTAGCTCTAGAGACAGCCATACAAAAATATTGATCCCTATCCAGTCTGTCAAAACCATGAATGGGCTTAAAAACTGTCACCATACTCCCCCTCATTCTTCTAGCTTCGAATGATGGTATGTCTAATTCCCTCAGCATCTCCTCATAATTGAGATTGTGTATTTCTGACAATAGTTCTATAACGTGTCTTTGAATTTTTTCAGTTTATTTATGTTTTTTTCAAGGGAAGATTTCAAAATGGGTGTTGCATATTCAAGCTTTGGCCTCACATAGGTTACATAAATAATTCTGAACATTTCCTTGTCCATGTTTTTGAAGGCTACCTTTACATATGGTAAGAGAGCATATGCAGACCTTACTATGCCATTCATATGCACTTCCGGAAATAAATCTGTCAATATGTTTACGCCTAAATATCACATTGTCTCTCTCTTGAAGTTCTTCACTTATTTGCTAATCAAAGCTGGGCCTTCTTGTACTTGCAACCATTCTCATCACCTTACATTCTGAAGTACTGAATTTCATTAACCACTTTTTTGTTTGCTCATGCAAGCTATTTAGGTCTTCTTATCGTTTTCTACCAATGTTCTCGTCTTTTTTTCTACCAATGTTCTCGTCTTTTACTGTCATCACAATATTTGCATCATTTGCAAGATATTCATAAAATGAGTTAGCAAAGTTTTGTAGGTCATTTACAGATAAAAAGAGCAAAATGGCCCTAAACCTGAACCCTTTGGAATCCTTAATAGCAGCTTTTCTCCCGTCAGACACTGAATGTTTGTTTTCTAGCCCAATGTTCCCATCCTTCTAAGACATTTCCACCTATTTTTGCCATTACCTTTAGCTTCTTAATAAGTCTTCCATATGGGACAATATCAAATAGCTTCTGAAAATCCAAGAATATGCAATCTGCCCAGCCCTCTCTTTATTGTAAGATTAGGCTTACCTTTTCATAAAATTGTAAGAACTTTGTTACGGTAGACCTGCATTATGTGGAACCATGTTGTCTCACTGACAAAAAGTTGAAGGATTCCAAGTGAAGAGACATGCGTTTTCTTAGTAGTTTTTCCATAACTTTGCTAGCTATCTTGGTCAAGGAAGCAGGCCTGTTGTTTAGAGATGTGGCTCTTCTTCCCATTTTGAAGATAGGGCACACGTTTACTTGTTTCCAGCATCTTCGAGCCTCCCCAGATTCTAGCAACTTGTCAAATATAATGCACAGTACCACAGATATTAGCTTAGCAGACTTCATAAGTACGAAAAGGGATATGTCATCAGGGCCCGTTGCCTTATTGGCATCTAGCTCGATCAAAACTTTGCATACCTCTGTAGTTAAAAAGATTATGTTCTCTAATTACCTCTTATCTCTGCAATATTAGGGGGTGGAGGTTTTTCTACTGTAAATTCTGACCGAAAATCCTTGTTAAAATTTTTGCAGATCTCTTTTTCTGCCCTAGTGATGTTCAAGCTGAAATCTTTAACATTAAAAATTGTTCTTTGTCCATCAGTTTTCCTCTGACAAAGCTTGGAAAAGCTTGGGATTTTCCTTACCTTCCTGGTGATATCCATCTCATAAATCTCCCTCTGCCTCTCCTTTACTTAGGTAATAATCTCTTGCTCGTTTGTAAGTCTGCCATGCATTTATCCTTTTCTCCTCCTATGCCTATGCCACCATTTGTCTCGTCACTCCTTAACTCTCTTACTCTCGTTATTGAACTATTTCTCTCTGGCTTTAATAACTCCTATTTTGGTGATAGGTATGCAACAAGTAACTATCTTCCCATATTCCTCACAAATGATTTTGTACATCTCTTGTACAGATTTATTTTTAAATAAGGTCCTCCAGTCAATAACTGCAAACAAGATAGTTTTGTTGTAATATTCCTTTCGAATAGTTCCTCCTCTTGTGTGTGTGTGTGTGTGTGTGTGTGTGTGTGTGTGTGTGTGTGTGTGTGTGTGTGTGTGTGTGTGTTGTGTGTGTGTGTGTGTGTGTGTGTGTGTGTGTGTGTGTGTGTGCCTGTGCGCTCCCGCGTACGTGCACGTCACCAACCCTTTTAGATGAGTCATCTCTAAAATCATTTAATGATCGATGAAGTTTTTATCCTTAATGTTGATAATCATTATCGTAAATTTAATTTTCCTAATTATTCTAAACTCGGTCTTAACATCAGTCTATTTGTGTTGTGTGTGTGAGAGAGAGAGAGAGAGAGAGAGAGAGAGAGAGAGAGAGAGAGAGAGAGAGAGAGAGAGAGAGAGAGAGAGAGAGAGAGAGAGAGATTAAGATAGATATATAGAATAGTAGATATATATATATATATATATATATATATATATATATATATATATATATATATATATATATATATATATATATATATATATATAGATAGATAGATAGATAGATAGATAGATAGATAGATAGATAGATAGAAATATATATATATATATATATATATATATATATATATATATATATATATATATATATATATATATATATATATATATATATATATATATATATATATATATATATATATACA
>JAXCGZ010001994.1:65000-80000 GCA_037179515.1 Halocaridina rubra | reverse complement strand
CCTCCATTTACAAGGTCATGATCCTGGCAACTTTTAGAGCTACCTGATCAGGGTTGCGGGAATGAAAGCAGTAGTCATCCCATGGGAAGTCAAAGAGGAAGTTACGCAAATTTTCATTTTGGGTACACTCTAAGTGCCAAAGGTGGCACTGAGTAGGAGGGATTGGTAGAGGGGGAGCGAAAATGGAAGAGACTGAGATCATAGAGTGTTCAGATTTACCAAGAGGGGAAAGCACAGAATAAGAGTAGTTTGAAGGGTTAGAAGTAAAAAATAGGTCAAAAGTGTTTGCAGCATGTTCGTGATGATCAGGAACGCGAGTAGGATGTTTGATAATTTGCTCCAAATCACGAGTAATAGAGAAAGCAAGGGCCTCACTTCCTCCCACATCAGTGTGAGAAGAATGAAGCCACTCCCTCTGGTGTACATTGAAGTGTCCAATGTAGAGAACTTAAGCATGTGGGTAAGAAGATAGCAAGGACTCATGACACGAGGACAGATATTCAAAGAAAGACATAAACTCGGTGGATTTTGGAGAACAGTAGCAGAAGCAAAGGAAGGTAGTGGTAGTGGAGAGATAGACTTTTAGCCAGAGAACATCAAAGTCAGGAGATTCAAGGTCCATGAGCCTCGCAGTAGGAGTGTTAGTGTTGCAATAGGCACAGACCCCACCTTTGGAACGAAAACGAGTATACAGATTATAGTGAGAGATTTGAAATGGGTCTGTGGAAGCATGTATAGACAGTTGGGTTTTAGATAGGAGGAGGAGGTTAGGGAGGAAAGTACCCAAGTGCTGTTCCACAGATGAAAGATTAGAGTTCAGCCCACGAATGTTAGAATAGTGAAGAGTGAAAGAAGCAGATCTATTGGGAGGTGCAAGGTTTAGAGCATAACCATTACTACCACCAGGAGTATCTGCCCTCAAGCCAATAGTGGAGTCAACATGATCCCCGGAGCTTCTTCACACCCCTTTATACTGGTGGCCATTTAATCTTTAGCTTTTGAGTATTATTTGCTTATTATTTGCAATGTTCTTTAATTTTGTAATTTTTATTATTATTTATTTTTACTATTACTCACTGCATCCCCCGAGTTGACATTGGGCTCATGTCACAAAAGGGGATGTTGCTTTCCTCTCCTTATTCCCAATGTCTCAGTCGAATAAGGAAGAGTATGCACCACTTTGAGGGAATTGATTCGAGACTTCCTGGGGTGGGAACCAAGCCTTATTATTCAATGTATATATATATATATATATATATATATATATATATATATATATATATATATATATATATATATATATATATATATATATATATATATATATATATATATATAGAGAGAGAGAGAGAGAGAGAGAGAGAGAGAGAGAGAGAGAGAGAGAGAGAGAGAGAGAGAGAGAGAGAGAGACAGACAGACAGACAGACAGACAGACAGACAGAAAACACTTCAATTTAGATTAACTTTCCCAGAAAATATGCCAGAAAAGGATGAATTTCCCCAGAAAAAAAAAAAAAAAATCTTGTAAAGATGAACATCCGAGAGAAGACCCTATCAAGATGAATATCTCCAGATACATATAAACATATACATATGCACTTGGCCTCATTTCCCTTGTAAGGGGTGTGGTCGAGCCAAGAAACGCACATTCTCCACGATCCACACATACCTCAACCACTCCTCTTATCTCTAGATAAGATCTCTGAAAAAAATATCAATCTTTTCGGAAATGACTTCCGAAGAAAATAAATATTCAAGAGAATACCCCATAGAAAGATGAATATCTCCTAGGCGATCTTGTTTAATATGAATACTCCTAGACAAAACCTCATTTAAAATGAAAATTCCCTGATAATGGTACCCTCAGAGATTTTTCATAAAAATAAGCATTCTCAGAAAAGTTATCTTTAAAATGAATACCTCCAGAAAAAAAATAAAACTCACAAATATGAATAACCTCAGAAAAGACCACAAAAATATGAATGTTTTTTATTTGAGTCTCACACCGGGACATGCAGAAACTGCCCTTATCAATAAAGGCCCGGGCACAAGAAAATACCAAGACGAAGGAAAAGAAAAGGTTAAGGACATGGCAGAGATGAGGTAATGTCACACATAGGAAAACGACATACAGAAAATACAGCCAAAGTACAGAGGACCCAGAGATATGGAGAACTAGGCTCTGAGATGACGATAGATCTGCTTTTTGAAGGATTAAAGGTCAAAAGAATTAGGAAAGACTGAAGGAGGAAGAGAATTCCAAAGTCTGGAGGTAGGTGGGAAGAAGCAGTCGCTGCACCGACCAATCCGGGAGCTAAAAATCTCCACACAGTTCCTGTGAGAATAGGCCGCTTGGTGAGTGTTACGCGGCATCGGCAGTGGGGGATGGATGCAACTCGCCAATTCATCAGAGTAGCAATGGAAGTAGTAGTGATAGAAAAGAGAAAGGGAAGATACCTTACGGCAAAAAGAGAGAGAATCCGGATTAGAAGTAAGAGAAGGATCATTAATGAGTCTGACTGCCTGAGATTCAACCCTTTCAAGAAGATAAGTATAAAAAGAAGCACCCCAGATGTGTGAGCAGTATTGTAAGCAGGGACTGATAAGACCTTTATAAATTTCAAGTAACTGGAAGGAGGAAAAGTATTGACGATAAGGAAACAAAACCCCCAATTTTTGGGATGAAGAGTTAGAAATTTGGATTATGTGATTCCTCCAAGACAAGTTAGAGGCTATATGGATTCCTAATATGTTGATGGAGTTAAGAGGGTAAATTTCGTTAGTTTCGAAGACAATAGGGTTATCAGGAGGAGAAGATTATAAAGCTATAGCCAAAAACTGTATCTAAGAGGCATTAAATTTAATTAAATTTTGAGTGCCCCACTCAGACACACTCTGCAAATCGGAGTTAAGAGTAGAAGAAAGAGTGATATGAGACTGATTATGAGTAACAGATGAAGGTTGTCCGGAAAAGGCAGAGGAAAAGTGAAGGGTAGAATCATCAGCAGAGGCATGAAGAAGAGAGGGAGATGGGGATTTTAGAAGATTATTGATGAAGAGAAGGAACAAAGTAGGTGAAAGAACAGAGCCCTGTGGAACACCATCAGTAAAAGATAAAGGGCTAGATGTTGTGCCATCAACAACTACAGATATAAAACAGTCTTTAAGAAAACTGGAAATCAGAGAAAAGAAGGAAGGGGTAAAGCCATAGGCAGGGAGTTTGGCCAACAGAGCCTTGTGCCAGACTCTGTCAAAAGCCTTAGAGATATCAAGGGTGACAACAAAGGATTCTCCATAGTTCCTCAGAGAAGATGACCATACATGAGTAAGATAGGACAAGAGATCACCAGTGGCTCTTGCCTTGTGAAAGCCATACTGGTGATCGGATATAAGTGAGTTAGATTCAAGGCGTTCCAAGAAGTGAGCATTGAGCAAAGTTTCAAAAACTTTAGCAGTAGAGGAAGTTAGGGCAATAGGTTGGTAGTTTGAAGGATAGAGCGGTCACCCTTCTTAGGAACAGGTCGAACTAGAGCATGCTTCCAAGATGAAGGATAGATACTGGTTGACAGAATGAGGCGGAAAAGATGGCAAAGCACGGGAGCCAGTTCAACTGCAAACTCCTTAAGGAACCTTGCAGGGATACCATCGGGACCAATGCCTTGTTCGTCTTTAGCGAGTAAAATCTTATGAACTTTGTGTGAAGAAAGGATAAGGGAAGGCATAGGGTTAGAGAGGGGTAAAGATTGAGGAACAGGTGCACTGGAATCATTGATAGGAAAGTTGGCAGAAAAATGAGAGCCAAAGAGAGTGGCTAGGTCAGTGGGAGAGCAAGCTATAGAACCATCAGAACCAATGGGAAGGGGAAAGCTTGAGTTACAGAAGTTTTTGGAGAGGTTTTTGGCTAAGGACCAGGAGCATTTGTCAGTGGGAGAAGAGCTAAGGTCATCAACTTTCCTTCTTATAAAGTAAGCCTTAGACCTTCGAATCTGAGCAGTACAGTGATTCCTAGCTACAATAAAAGAAGAGCGAGTTATATTGGAAGGAGATGCTTTGTAAGATCGGTGTGCCCGATTCATAGCCTGGATTGCCATGGTGCAGGCATGGTCAAACCAAGGTTTAGGGGGAGAGAAAGTTTCTGTAGAAGAGGGGATGTACTCCTCCATTTACAAGGTCATGATCCTGGCAACTTTTAGAGCTACCTGATCAGGGTTGCGGGAATGAAAGCAGTAGTCATCCCATGGGAAGTCAAAGAGGAAGTTACGCAAATTTTCATTTAAGGTACGCTCTAAGTGCCAAAGGTGGCACTGAGTAGGAGGGAGGGATTGGTGGAGGGGGAGCGAAAATGGAAGAGACTGAGATCATAGAGTGTTCAGATTTACCAAGAGGGGAAAGCACAGAATAAGAGTAGTTTGAAGGGTTAGAAGTAAAAAATAGGTCAAAAGTGTTTGCAGCATGTTCGTGATGATCAGGAACGCGAGTAGGATGTTTGATAATTTGCTCCAAATCACGAGTAATAGAGAAAGCAAGGGCCTCACTTCCTCCCACATCAGTGTGAGAAGAATGAAGCCACTCACTCTGGTGTACATTGAAGTGTCCAATGTAGAGAACTTAGGCATGTGGGTAAGAAGATAGCAAGGACTCATGACACGAGGACAGATATTCAAAGAAAGACATAAACTCGGTGGAGTTTGGAGAACAGTAGCAGAAGCAAAGGAAGATAGTGGTAGTGGAGAGATAGACTTTTAGCCAGAGAACATCAAAGTCAGGAGATTCAAGGTCCATGAGCCTCGCAGTAGGAGTGTTAGTGTTGCAATAGGCACAGACCCCACCTTTGGAACGAAAACGAGTATACAGATTATAGTGAGAGATTTGAAATGGGTCAGTGGAAGCATGTATAGACAGTTGGGTTTTAGATAGGAGGAGGAGGTTATGGAGGAAAGTACCCAAGTGCTGTTCCACAGATGAAAGATTAGAGTTCAGCCCACGAATGTTAGAATAGTGAAGAGTGAAAGAAGCAGATCTATTGGGAGGTGCAAGGTTTAGAGCATAACCATTACTACCACCAGGAGTATCTGCCCTCAAGCCAATAGTGGAGTCAACATGATCCCAGGAGCTTCTTCACACCCCTTTATACCGGATACTGGTGGCCATTAGCTGTGGACCTTCCATAAATAATAACAAATGTGAGGAAAAAAGAGAGAAAAAGAGACAGATGTGGGGAATGTTGTGACTTGTCAGATGTAATGGAATAGCAAGAGATGTGTAATGAATATGCCAGAATATTCAATGTAGTTGTGGGCTTGAGGAAAAAACCGTCCTGAAGGAAGACTCAACCCGGAACTGTCTGGACCAGTTTTAGTTGCATCCTAATACCTTCAGTCGTAGTCTTTCAACGGGTGGCTGGTGCCATGGCCAACCTACATATAGATGACCATCCCCAGAAAATGGTCCATTATTTTTAAAATTCCACGAAAATGGCACATATGGATGAAAATCCGGAGTATTATGCAAAGTTTAATAACAACATAAGCACTCATTTAAAGTTAAATAACCCCAGACAACACCTTGTAATGATTAACACACCCAGATACCCAGGGAAAATTAGCCTTGTGTGAAAATTTTAAGAGTGTACTTTGTTAACAAATATACTTGGTTGATATTAGTATTTTGTAGATTCCCTCTGTCTCTTTATGTCTGTCTTTCTTGGTTTTAAGTATTGTTTTGCGGTTAACAAGGGAAGTATCTGCAGAGGAAGGATGTAATTTTACAGCTGTATGTTTTGGTCAAGTTAACAATGTGAGTCTTCACGTGTGACCGCGGTGATAGATATCGATTTCTTTGGTAAAAGAAAGGAATTAAGTTACAGAAGAGGGAAATCTACAAGGATAATACAATGGGGCGGAGCCGGTATTATACAAAGGGAAACCTACTATCAAAACAGAGAGGGAATGAACCGTGGTTACGCACGAGGCAGACCTGTTGGAAAATAGAATATGGTGAGCAAAGGGAGGAAAAATGGTGGTTAGAGGCATAGGGGTGCGCAAAAATTATAGAGGAATGAGAAATATTGATAGGAAAATAATTGAAAGGGATAAGCAGGGAAACTCATGATATGAGAAATGTGAAGAATGGTAAAAGGAATAACGGGATGGATTACAGAGAGGGAAAGTGATGGTTAAGGATACGAAAATGATGCAGGTGGATGGGAAATGAATGCATTTGAGTGATGAAAAAGAATACTAGATGACAAAATGGAAATGGCAACAATAAGTGGAATACTAGAGAGGGATAAACACTAAAGAATACAGGGAATGGATAATAAAGTAGAGGGTGAGCGTGACACAAGAGAATAGAGGAATACGGCTAAAATAGGATCGGAAAAATAGGCAGGGATAGTAGAGAAGGTGTAAATAGGGAAAGTTTAATGACGATAGCATAGACTTCCGGCCATAAAATTTTGCAAAAACTTCAAATAAAGAAAAAGAACTAATAAAATAAAGGAGGTGAAATACTACAGAATAATTGGGATATACAGAAATAAAATGACGGGCTTGAATACAGAGGAATGAGGGATTCAGACCAATGACACCCATTGTATCAGAACTGCTGAACGAGCATTTCCTGTGACTCGGAATCCGGGCTCCTGAAGTATTGTTATGTTACTTAATGAACCTGCTGAACTGACAGATGCTGCCGTGAAATGGAAGTCATTCCCCCCCCCCCTTTCCTTTTTATTCACAAGTGGCTGAAGTAAAACAAACTTTTCGTGCTAATTGGGAAGTTAAAGTCGTCATAGACCAAACGGCTAAAGCATAATAATAATAATAATAATAATAATAATAATAATAATAATAATAATAATAATAATAATAATAATAAGAAGAAGAAGAAGAAGAAGAAGAAGAAGAAGAAGAATATTAATAATAATAATAAAATGATAATGATAATTATAATAATAATAATAATAATAATAATAATAATAATAATAATAATAATAATAATAATAATAATAATAATAATAATAATGACAATAATAATAATAATAATAATAATAATAATAATAATAATAATAATAATAATAATAATAATAATAATAATAATAATAATAATAATAATAATAATGAGAGAAGAAGAAGAAGAAGAAGAAGAAGAAGAAGAAGAAGAAGAAGAAGAAGAAGAAGAAGAAGAAGAAGAAGAAGAAGAAGGAGAAGAAGAAGAAGAAAATTCGATAACCAGTACGTAAGCACTGGTTATCGAGAATTATGAAAAAAGGAAGAAAGGAGGAAGAGAAGAGTTTTTTTTTTATTTTCTTGAAAGGAAGATATCATGATAAAGATTGATATAGGCTGAAACGTCATTCAGATTCACCCATGACGAATTCTATTGTGAAAAGCGTTAAAGAATTAATTTTATATTCTAAAGTCAAGTCACTGTTCAAAAAGGCAAATTATGGGGTAGTGTGAGACTACTTAAAGAAAAACAATTATTTCCTATTACATTGGGTGTGAAAGAGATTCCAAAAAAATTGATGCACTTGGTTTTCATTTGGGATTTTTTGAGGAGGTAAGGATGGATATTTTAGCGATTAATAATTTCCTTTACTCAGAGTAGTTTTTGAAAGGGGAGGGGGGATTTAATTTATTTGTATTTTAAAGTTTTTGCAAGGGAAATAGGATTTTAACAAAGTATAATATTTATTTTTATTTAGCATTAACTTTATTTCGTGAAGAATTAGGGATGAAATTCATAAATGTTTTTGCGGTATTGTTATTATTATTATTATTATTATTATTATTATTATTATTATTATTATTATTATTATTATTATTATTATTATTATTATTATTATTATTATTATTATTATTATTATTATTATCATTATTATTATTATTATTATTATTATTATTATTATTATTATTATTATTATTATTATTATTATTATTATTACTGCTGGTGCATGAAAGAGTTGTTTTTGTTCTATATTTCACTTATGTTACAGTTAGTATGTAGTAGTCTCCGTGGCAAATTGGTAGCGTGCGCGACTCTGAGGCGCCAGGTCGAGGGTTCGCGCCCCGTCACGGACTGAGGTTAGTAAGGGCATACACTCAGGGTAACGATTACATCTGCCAAAACAAGTCCTTCGCAAGAAGGCAACCGTCCTAGCCCTTAGTTGAAAAGGGAATTCGTGACGTAAAACCGAAACCAAACCAACCAAGCGTTACAGTCAGTATGTAATATTTTTAAATGAGATTTATATTGAATATTGAGATGGTCTTAGAAATGAAAATAGTTGGGTAGGCTGTAGGTGCAAGGAGGTCTCTGATCCTCAAAGAAACAGTGATGAGCGTTTTCAGAATATGCAATAACTGACGTCTCATATCAATTGTCTTACATTGCTACTTAGAGGCCTTGGGTGCCCGGAATTATATATGCATTACCACATTTCAAGGCAATGCTGTTACAATGATTCCTCAAATGAAAATGAGAAGTAGATGGTAGGTGTGAGGTGGTCATTCCTTTCATTGGTCATTAGCAGTGAGGATGAAGGTCGCTACTATTCTAAGGTGGAATTTATTACACAGCTTCTTATTCTCTTGATTTTCATTGTTAATTAACGTGAAATATTGCGGATGACAGACTACGAAGATACAGTATCGCGCACACCTTTTTTTTAATGGGTATTATTATTACCTTTAGAATGATGGGTGACAGAGTAAGAAGGTGGAGTCTCTTATCCTCACACCACTTAATTTTTTTTGTTTTTAACAAGGGGTTGATGTAAAGGTCGTGCATATGCTTTAATACCGTGTATTTGTCTGTGCCTAAAAACACCATCGGAGTCTATACTTATCTCTTAAACGCCTATTCCCATCTAAGTATAATAGCATTTTAACTACCAGTACTTGGAGTCTCTCTCTCTCTCTCTCTCTCTCTCTCTCTCTCTCTCTCTCTCTCTCTCTCTCTCTCTCTCTCTCTCTCTCTCTCTCTCTCTCTCTCTCTCTCTCTCTCTCTCTCTCTCCGGTACTTGGTATGCTCCTTGTATCTCTTTGTACAGGCTGCTAAATGGGAAATTCGTGTCTGTTTTGGCACGATGTTACGAACGCTCTTGCAAGCCGTTTTGCCAAACACCTTATTTTGATCTGTTTATTTTGAGTAGTTTCGTTTTTAGTTCAATCATTGTTAAGCTAACAGGTTGATCAAGTCGATTATTTTGCGTACTAGACATTATTGCCTTAATTTGAAAGATGATATAATGATAAAGTAATGATATGATTTTAATTCTTGTAGCTCAGTTGCTCTCATGTAGCTTGTGTTTCTTTAATCTGTTGACTTCATATTATATTGTTATCATTTTTTCTTTATTGTAGTGAATATATTCGCATTCCTTTACAGTGGATATATCATGAGCCTGAGAAACTAACATTTTGTAACATAACAGCTAGTACGTTCATCTCGGTAAAATAATAATAATAATAATAATAATAATAATAATAATAATAATAATAATAATAATAATAATAATAATAATAATAATAATAATAATAATAATAATAATAATAATAAAAAACTAATAATAAAAATATTGTTAATAATAATAATAATAATAATAATAATAATAATAATAATAATAATAATAATAATAATAATAATAATAATAATAATGATAATAATAATAATAATAATAATAATAATAATAATAATAATAATAATAATAATAATAATAATAATAATGATAGTAATAATAATAATAATAATAATAATAATAATAATAATAATAATAATAATAATAATAATGATAATAATAATAATAAAAATAATAATAATAATAATAATAATAATAATAATAATAATAATAATAATAATAATAATAATAATAATAATAATAATAATAATAATAATAATAATAATATAATGATAATTAATAAATAAATGAATAAAATTCATAAATGCTTAAAAGTATTATGATCATCTTCAAAAATTGATTCGCATTGCACTTCTTATGCCAGACTCTCTTGGGACTAAAACAGAGACTGTAGTGGCATCCTTCGTTTCAGAGTCCATATTCAGGGGCTAACGCCAATATGATGTTTGGAGTTAATAGTGTAACCTTATCTTCCTAAGCTCGGGAGGAGCAAAATATGAAAATAAATTCCGTCCTCCAAGGGAAAAAGATAAGTGACGAAAACGTTATAATTTTTTCTTCTTTTTTTGTACGAGACATGCTTGAAAAGTTAATATAAAATTAATATAAAAAGAATGTGAGGAATGAAGTGAAAGAGAAAATGGAGGAGGGAGTGAGAGAAGAAAGGAAATGTTTCAAGGAGGAAGTTCTAAAGTGTGTAGAGGTAGTGTGTGAGGAATGAACTTGATGGGTGAAGTAAAAAGAAGGGTAATGATTGGGGGAATGAAGAGGTGAGCGCAGTAGTGGCTGAAACAAGCAGTCCTTTGAAGTATGGTAGCAGAGAGGTAAAGTAGAGGCATATGAAAGGTATAGTGCGAAGAGGAAGTTAGCAAAGCGTGTGGTATGGATTCGGTTTTACGTCTACTAAGGGCTAGGACGGTTGCCTTCTTACGAAGGACTTGTTTTGGCAGATGTAATCGTTACCCTGAGTGTATGCCCTTTCTAACCTCAGTCCGTGACGGGGCGCGAACCCTCGTCCTGCCGCCTCAGAGTCGCAGACGCTACCATTTTGCCACGGGGACTACTTAGCAAAGCGTGTGGTGAGGGAGGCAAAGAGCAAAGCGGATGTGAGGTGGAGTAGATGCTTGTCTGAAAAGTTTGAGAGGAATAAAACGATGTTTTGGAAGTAAATATAAAGACAGGAAAGGTGAGTCTGGTAAGGAGGAGAGGGTGAAAAAAGCAGATGGCATTTGCAAGTTGACGAAATAAAGGTGAGAGAGACATGGGCTGAGTATTTCAAGGAACTGCTAAATGAAGTAGCTGATAGAGAGGCAGAAATTGTGGTTGTGAGAAATGTATGGAGAATACCCATATTAGGTAAGGAAAATCATAAGTAAATAATAAAAGAGGAGGTAAAAATTACTTTGAGAGTAATGAAGCAGGTATAGCACCAGGGATAGATGGATGTCATATACTCGTAGAATGCATGCCAATGCATTCTACGATGACAAAGTTTTTGATGTATGTTTCAGGATAGGGAGGGTCCTTGCTGCTAGGAGGAGTACATGCATAGTTCCACTTTATAAAGGGAGAGGATATAAGTTAGAGTGTAGTAGTTTAGATGAATTAGTTTGCTGAGTTTACCTTAATGTATTTGGAAGAGTGTTAATGAATATAATTAAAAAGGGTACTGACAGATTGATAGGGGAAGAGCAGTGTGAGTACAGGAGAGGAAGAGAATGTATAGTTCAGGTGTGTGAGAAGTTCTTAGGGAAAAGTAGGGACAATTTTGGGGCTTTTATGAATTTAGAGAAAGCATATGAGAGGGTTGAAAGAGAGATGTTGTGGAGTGTATTGCGACTGTAAGGAATAAGTGGAAGATTGTTGACTGCAGTCAAGAGTATTTGCATGATTGGTAGAGTGTGTGTTAGAGTCACGCATTGAGTAATGTCGCCATGGTTGTTTTATGTGTATATAGATGGAGTGGTAAGGAAAATAAATGGAAGAGTTTTACAAAGGCTTGGAATTAGTAGGTGAGAATGGAAGTAAATCAGTTGCCATTCGCAGATGACACAACATTGGAGGCTTATTCTGAATATGAACTGAACCCTTTTGCCAGTGAAATTTGGTAAAAGTAAAGTCATGAGATGCGCAAGAAGTGTTAATGTTGGCAGACTGAATGTACAAGTGAATGGGGAATTGCTTGAGGAAGTTGAGAGTTTTAATTATCTGGGGCCTCACGTGACAGGATTGGATGAATGGATGTAGAGGTGGGTCACAGAGTGAAGGAAGTCAATAAATGTCTAGACTGATAAAAAGGTGTGATGAGGAGTAGGTATTAGGGAATGAATGCAAAGAGGAGGATATATGAAGATGAGATTGTGCCAAAACATTGTATGGAGCAGAGACTTGGAATGCAAAAGAGGATGAAAAAAACACTTGAATATAATGGATATGAGGTGTATGAATAGTATGTATGGTGTATCTAGAAAAGACAGTAAAAAATGAGGAGGGGTAGCAGAGAACGGTTTCTTAAAGAAAGCTTTAGGATAAGTTAGATCAGAGAGTATTAAGTGAGTTTGGAAATAGGGAAAGGATAATTGATTAACGACTAGCAAAGAGAGTTTGGAGTGCAGAGTGGTTGGATTAACGCCAAAAGGAGAACCTAGCAGGAGATGAATGATAGTATGAAAAGAGCAGTGGATGCAAGTGGAATGTCGGTGAGGCAGGGAAGGAAGCGTGCTAGAGATAAGAATGAGTGAAGGAAGTTTATAGGTAACGCAGCCCAAAGGAATTTCTCGCACCTACTAGCATAGTAAAATGTATTGGACGGGTGTGAGGGGGGGGGGGTTGCCATGTGATGAAGCGGTTGGGGCTGAAAAGCTAATCCTTTATTCCCATATAGGTAAGAGGAGTGGTTGAGGCATGTCCTAGCTCGTGGTGGATGCATGTTCTTTGGCTCAGCCACCCCCCTTACAAGGGGCATGGGGCCACTATATATATATATATATATATATATATATATATATATATATATATATATATATATATATATATATATATATATATATATATATATATATATATATATATATATATATATATATATATGTAAACACACACACACACACACACACACACACACACACACACACACACACACACACACACACACACACACACACATATATATATATATATATATATATATATATATATATATATATATATATATATATATATATATATATATATATATATGTATATATATATATATATATATATATATATATATATATATATATATATATATATATATATATATATATATATATATATATATATATATATATATATATATATATATATATATATATATATATATATATATATGTATATATATATATATATATATATATATATATATATATATATTATATATATATATATATATATATATATATATATATATATATATATATATATATATATATATATATGCATTTCTTTATTATACTGCAAAAATATAATTGCTTAATTAATTGAAATGCCAGAGACATTTATATACTTTTTGGTTAATGAACATGCCAGATGAATTTTTTAATTACATTATTAAATATACTGCATTGCATTCACTGCACAGCCATCCTTGACAGTTCTGCATTATATCCGTTTGCATAGGAAAATCCTTTACAGTTCGGTGAATATTGCGCTTGGCTCGCACCCAGGAAACCCCGAATTCGACTCATCAAAGTCACTGATATAACTTTTATTCGCTGGGGATAAAAATGAGGAGCTTATTTCTTGTGTGGACGGAGTTGGGGAGGTAGCACCTTTCATCTCAGCAGGCTCAGTGAGTACATCATAAGATGACATTGATGAAGCAGTAGCGGCGTCGTAACCCCTTGTAGTTGTCTTCGATGATGATGAAAGACTTCTCCACCATTTCTCATGAGAAAAGAAAAAGAACGCACGCTCACACAGTCACAGTGAAAGTTATATTGTAACTACCTAATTGTGCTTACGGGAAAATGTCCCATGCTTATAACACCCCTTCTCCTGGTCGGTTACATTTTTGTATTTAGTGATACCTATCATACTTGACCTTAAAATTATGGATTGAGTTAGCATTAAATACCTCCACACTTAGCAAATTCCAATTATCAATTACTCTTTCAAACAGGTTTTCTTATGAAGCTTCAAACTATGACCTCTATTTCTAGTGCCAGCCATATGAAAATATTGCTCCCTATCTACTCTGCCATAAACATGAAGGAATTTAAAAACCGTCACCATATCTCCCGTCATTCTTCTAGCTTCGAGTGATGGTAAGTTTACTTCCCTCAGTCTTTCCGCATAAACGAGATTGCGTATTTCTGGCACTAATTTCATGGAATGCCTTTGAGCTTTTTCCAGCTTAACTATGTGCTTTCTTAAGTGTGGATTCCAAAAGGGGGCCGTATATTCAAGTTTTGGCCTCACATTTTCTTGTCCATGTGCCTGGAGGCTACCCTTACATTTGCTAAGAAAGCATAAGCTGCCCTTATAATGCCATAATATGCATTTCTGGAGACAAATTTACCAGTATACTTACTCCTAGATCTCTCTCCTTCTCTGTCTCTTGAAGTTCTGCTCCTGCTATTGAACATTCTAGTTTGGGCCTTCTTGCACCTGTACCCATTCTCATTACATTACATTTAGAAGTATTAAATTCATTAGTCACTTTTCTGAACACGCATGCAGACTATTCAGGTCTTCCTAAAGTTCTCTAACATTGTTCTCGTTTCTTACTTTCTTCACAATCTTTGCATCATCTGCATACATATTCATGCATGAAGTTACAGACTCTGGTAGGTCATTTACATATACAAGGAACAAAAGTGGCCCTAAAACCATACCCTGTGGAACTCCACTACTAACTCTTCTCCATTCAGAAATCAATGTCTTACTCTAGCTCTCTGTTCCCTTCCTTCTAAGTAACTTTTTTATCCATTCTAAGACATTTCCAACTATTCTTGCCATTGCTTGCAGCTTTTTAATAAGTCTCGTGTGTGGGACCGTATCATTTGACTTAATGAAGTCTAGGAAATATGCTCATCATAAAATTCTAATAAATTTGTTACTGTTGATCTACATTCTCTGAAGCTATATTGTCTCACTGACAAAAATTTGAAGCCTTCCAAGTGAAGAGAGATGTGTTTTCTTAGTAGTTTCTCCATAACTTTGCAAACTATGCTGGTCATGGAAACAGGTCTATAGTTTAGAGCTGTATCCCTCTTTCCCTTTTTGAAGATGAGTACCTCGTTCGCTTGTTTCCAGCATCTTGGAGTCATCCCTGATTCCAGCGACTTTTCAAATATGATATATAGTGCTGCCGA